>ML857516.1:15982-26941 GCA_009831015.1 Picea engelmannii
TCTAGATAATCCGTTGGTGCCAGATTTGGTGGGGTCCCGCTGGATTTGGTGGATCCGTCAAATATTTTAATATACATTTTTTTGAATTTTTGTTCATGGGCTATTATTGGACATTTTCCCACTGCCACGTGGTAGCCCATGACTAGTCCACGTGGAAGCCAACCATTGGGGCACATAAACCATTATACAATCACCTTGCAACGTCAGCATACCGTCTTCCAACTCAGCTTGCCACGCCAGCCACCACGTCACTGTACGAACTACCACGTGGCGCAATTTTACTAGTCTACGAAATAAATCAGAAATGCCAAATATGAGTGACACGTGGTAACCTCTGGTACTGCCATGTCACCATGATAATGTCAACATGACACGTGTCACCTCCCGTGCATGCCACGCATGCTATATGTATGATGAAGTCATCCATATTGATGCTGACGTCAACAGTACGGATGTTGACTCATCCCCCTGCTGACTGGGCTAGGTTGACCAAACTTTGAACATGAATATATTTTGTGTGTAACTCCATTTGACGAGTTGTTTACGCCATTGGAAAGCTTGCAACGCGCTCTTAGTGATGATGTAATTTTCAATGAGTTTTGAGAACTTGAAGTTTTCTCTTTCTCTATCTATTGAGGCCATTATGAGAGTCCTGAGTTGCTTCTGCGAGTTCTGAGCTATCCTTAGGCTTCTCTAGATCCTTTTTGGATCATGCCTTCCCAATGAGAGCTTTTTGGACCACCAAAATCTTTCATCAATCAACAGACAAGTGAGGGAAGAGTTCCCTCACATTTTCCTTCTCAATCCACTCTGCCTTTCTTGGATGTGTGCCCTTTAAGCCTACTCGAAGATAATCAACATCACCCTTGTGTGAAGTCCTCGTCCTTTTGTCCAAGATGATATCTTCCTTTAACTCATCCAAGTACTCAGGAGAAAACTCATCAACTAAAGGTATTGAAACTTCCTCATCTTGATCCATGATCACGTGAGGCTCAAAAAGTTTCAAGTTCTCTACATTTACAACAGATTAAATCTTCATACAAGGTGGAAGATCCAGACGAAAAACATTGGTACCACTTTTCTCCAAAATAGTGAAGGGTCCATAATGAATGGGCTTGATTTTCTTGCCCCCACCTTTCAATCTCTCCTTATTGATGTGAAGCCATACCTGGTCTCCAACTTGGAACTGATGATCAACCCTGTGTTTGTCATGTTGAGCTTTATACTGTGCTTGATTTTTCTCCAAAGGTTCCCTGAACACTTAGTGTACTTGCTGGATCCTTTGGATGAACTTGCGTGCTCCATATTCATTTCTTTATTCACTTGAATTGACATCTCTCCCATACATCAAGTCCAAAGGAAATTTAGGTAGGTACCCAAAACATGTCTCAAAAGGAGAACATTGAGTGGAGGAATGTAAGGCTCAGTTGTAAGCATGTTGTACATAGGGAATCTGTTCATCCCATAAATTGGGATGCTTGTTGTAGTAGCCTCGAAGAAAAAGTACCACTGTTCGGTTTACAACCTCTGTTTGTTCGTCGATCCCTGGATGGAAAGAAATGCTCCTCATCAATTTGTTGTCCATCATTCTCCACAAGCTTGTCCAAAAATCCCCAAGGAATCGAGTATCGTGATTCGAGATAATGGATGTGGGTAACCCAAAGTGAACCCAAACATACTGAAAGAAGATATTAGCAATCTGCTCAACAATGATCTGCTTTTTACATGGCATTAAGATACACATTTTGTTGAACCTATCCACTACAACACACAAATATTTATGACCCCCTTTCGACATTGGTAAACCCCCTACAAAATCCATGGAGATACTTTCCCATGGATTGGATGGAACAAGTAGTGGTGAGTATAGCCCCAGTTTTCTATTAGTGAGCTTACAAGTAGAACACGTCACACACCCCTTTACATATTTAGTTACAATTGCTTTCATTTGAGGCCAGTAAAAAAACCACTGTAAATGAGCCATAGTTTTTCCTACCCAAAAATGCCTAGACACAAGAGAAGTGTGAGCTTATTGTATTACATGGACTTGTTCACTTGTAGGAATACATAGCTTTCCAAGATGGTAGAGTAGTTTTCCCTGCAGACAATAGTTCTCTACCTGTGCACCATGGGTTAGCTTCTCATATACTTCTTTAAAATCTTCATCAATGACATATTGTTCCATATAGATATCATGAGATAAAGAAGTATTCTTCAAAATAATAGAAGCAACAATAGGATGTCTAGAAAGCATATCAACTACCTTGTTACTTGTACCCTTTTGTACTCGATTAAGAAATGAAATTGTTGTAGGAAACCCATCCATCTGTAGTGTTGAGATTGTTTCATTTTGGTTTGTGCTTGGAGATACTGTAAGGGTTGGTGATCTGTACGTTTGATTGTTTCCTTCCCTAACAAGTAGTGTTTCCATTTCTTTACGCTTTGAACTAATGCATACAACTCTTTATCATATGTAGGATAGTTAACAACAACTTGGTTAAAAGTTTCAGAGTGGTAACATATAGGCTTACGATATTGCATCAATACTGCACCCATGGCATATCCACTGGCATATGTCTCGATCTCAAAGGGATGTTGAAGATTTAATAGTGCTAATACTAGTTCGGTACTGATCTTTTCCTTCAAAGCGTCAATTTTTTTTTGTTGCTTTCCTCCCCACTGAAAAGTGTTCTTCACACTAGTTAAGACATGCAAAGGATATGCTATAAAGAAGAAGTTTGAAATGAACCTCCTCTAATACTGGACTACACCTAATAAGCTCTGTATCTCGGTTACACTTTTGGGCTCATGCCAATTTATAATTACATCAATCTTGGAAGGATCAATTTTTAATTGTTCTCCTCCTACAATATGACCTAATTACACAAGTGCAGTCTTACCAAATTCACATTTGGACAATTTTACATACAACATTTTCCTTTGCAAATTATCCAATACTTGCTTTACATGCCTCACATGTTCATCTCAAGTCCCACTAAAAATAAGAATGTCGTCTAAATATACAATCACAAAATCATCTAGGAAAGGCCTGAATACATCATTCACCACACACATGAAAGTTTCCAGAGAATTATAGAGACCAAAATACATAACTAACCACTCAAACAATCCTTGTTTGGTTTTAAAGGCAGTCTTCCATGCATCCTGTTCTGCAACCCTGATCTGATGGTATCCATTACACAAATCCAACTTAGTGAAATAAACAACATTCTTTAATTGATCAAGTAAATCATCTATACGAAAAAGAGGGTATCGATTTTTCACCATGATTTTATTTAAGGCCCGATAATTGACACACATTTTCCATGTGCCATCTTTCTTTGGAACCATCACAATCAGAGAACCACAAGGATATGATCCCGGCCTGATGCCCCCTTGATCCAATAAACCATGTACTTGCTTCTTGATCTCTATCATCTCCAAAACTGACATCCTGTACATGCCCACGTTAGGAAGATGAGAATCTTGCTAAAGATGTATCTCATGTTGGATCTCCCTCTTAGGAGGTAATCCATATGGTTCCTAGAAAATATCATCATAATTATAAACAATATCAATTAATTATTTGTTATGAGAAGGATCACATCCTTGGAAAGCGTCGTATGTTCCAACATCTTTCTCCCTTACGGCCATGGGTACATATCTCTTATTAGTGTTTATGAGTCTCTTCATTTGACCCGCACTAACAAGTGTTGTGTTTACCCTCATGATGTGAGCTCTAACAATATATTCCACTCCCCCCTTAGTAAGGAGGTATTTGTTCTCATGACGAAAAAATACTACTTTCCTATCATAAAGATAAGGACTCCCCAACACTATGCCACATATATCAAGTGATACAACATCCAAATCCACTTCGTCAATAAACTTTGATGCAATAGAAAATATGACCCTACATTGTTTGGTGACATTAAGTTTTTCTTTATCACATACCCAACCAAGAGGATAAGGCTTTGGATGTGGTTTCGTTTCAAGACCCATATTTTTGACAAGTGCTTTAGATATCAAGTTTACTTGGAACCCATATCAAATAATGTATCTATCTTAGTGTGTTTAGATACAACTCTTATGTGAAATAATTCATTCCTCTTTCATTCACCATCATGAGATTTATTATTGGAATTTGAACTAGCATGAATGGAATCCTTACCTTGTACTCCAACCGTTGTGATCTTTCCTTCATCTCCTAAATCGAAACCAAGATCTTGTTGCACTGTAGCAACAATTTTTGTCTTCCCCTTTCCACCAAACTGTTTCAGTCTCTTCTCTGGATGCAGTTTCCAGAAGTGTTCATCATCATGACCACTTTTCTTGCAATGTGTGCAAGATGGATTTCCTCCTTCTCTTGTCACTGTGGCAATCTTCTTGTCCTTCATTTTAAAATTCTTAAATGGATTATGTGGAAAATTGGAAGGTTTTTCTGTGGGATCTTCTTGAACATGCTTTCCCATGTTCTCAAGGTGAGTGGCTTGCACACAAACTTCGTCAAGACTGGTGGGGTTAAATAATAGCAAAGTATGACGAATATAACTGTGAAGTGCGCCAATATACTTCATTAAAGTTTCATAAGAATCCAAAGGAATGTTTAATTCAAGAGCTTTCTCCCTAAATTCTTCTGTGAAACTTTGTACAGTTTGACCTTTACTTTGCCTTAAAGTTTGTCATTCCATCATTGCTTTATGTAAATAAACCAATGGATAAAATTGCTTCCTTATCATTGATTTAAATTACGACCATGAAGAAAGAAGATTACCACACTTACTTCTGTCCTAAAGTTTTATCTTCCACTATACAAGAGCGGTGCCTTCCAACCAAAGAGAATACAATTGCACTTTAACTTCCTCTTCATCAATATGTTGAACACGTCAATATACTTCAACCCGTCGGATCCAATTATCTAGCTTTTTAGGATTAACATATCCATTAAACATAGGTAAAACAAATTTTACATCAAGATTTAATAATGGTTTCTTAAAAGAGGCTTTATGGCTAGAATGATGAGAATGATGAGAATGCTGAGAGGAGGAAGAAATAGAACTTGATGGTGAAGATGGAGGCTCATGAGGGCTCCTCCAGCCCCTTGATTTACCGAAGAATAATCATTAGCATGTGCTTAATTTTTCTTCCCTTTCTTATTCATCCTCTTCTTGTAGTCTCCATACATTTGTTCTACCATTTCTGACATGCGATAACAAACCATATGGATTTTTTTCTCCTGTTCATCACACTTGTCCTCTTCTGCCATTTTCTTCCTTCGGGATGCATGACCAACTTAGGGATTGAAATTATTAAGAGTTCCTTCACCATGTTTATGCTTGGCCCTAGTAAGAATTCACACTCAACAATTCAAGTCAAAGATGACTGCTCTGATACCAACATGATCCGAGATCTTTTCATCAAGCGACTTATAAAGAATTGCATTAAATGAACATAAATTAAAGTGCACCATTAAAGAAAGAAACACTCAATAATGAAGAGACATAAGCATCAAATCTAAACACAAAAACTTCATAACAAAGTTCGTCCCTGGTGGACTATGTCTCCGGGTCCTGCTCTCAAATGAGTAGGTTTTTTTATTAACTCAGCAAAATAATTTGGCAAAATACGTAAGTATACCTCATTCTGAAATCAAGCTACAGAAGTTGTGCTCAGATCAGAAAACAAACAACACCACTGAATTCGTGGTGTCGAATTACCCAAAAATGTCTATCTCCACACTTCGATCTGACTTTGGCACTCTCAGGCCCAAGAGAAACTCTGTCTCGGTTTCTGTGCCTTGTAATCTGCAATAAATGTTGACGAATCTGTCTCGAAAATCATGTTGATCCATACCCTCACGCGGCCTCCCTTCAACACTGGGCAGATCCAATTTTTAAATAAAAAAATCGACGGTGTAAACAATGTAAGTTCGTTGGCCTAGTGGTTGCAGAGCATATGCTAAGGCATGTATAGAGGGGGAGGTCCCGGGGTCGAGTCCGCGGGCCTCCCCTTTTGGCTATTCATTGTAACAATATATATATATATATATTTGAATTTGTCTATTCTGCCAAACTTAGCATTGGTTCTAGATAATCCATTGGTGCCATATTTGGCGGGGTCCTGACGGATTTAGCGAACCCACCAAATATTTTAATATATATTTTTTTGAATTTTCGTTCATGGGCTATCATTGGGCATTTTCCCACTGTCACGTGGAAGCCCATGACTGGGCCACATGACAGCCAACCATTGGGCCCCGTCAACCACTGCATAATCACCTTGCCACATCAGTGTACAGTCTGCCAACTCAGCTTGCCACGTCACTGTACATACTGCCACGTGGCACAATTTTACTGGTCCACGAAATAACCTAGAAATGTCAAATATGAGTGACATGTGGTAGCCTGTGGTGCTGCCATGTCACCATGTTGACGTCAACATGACACATGTTTCCTCCTACGCATGCCACGTATGTTGTACGGATATTGACATCATCCATACTGATGCTGACATCAACAATATAGATGCCGACTCATCCTCCTGCTGACTGGGCTAGGTTGACCAAAATTTGACCATGAATATCTTTCAATCCGTAACTATGTTTGACGAGCCATTTGCACTGTTGGAAAGCTTGTGACACACTATTCACGATGATGTAATTTTCACTGAGTTTTGAGAACTTTGAATTTTTTCCCTTTATCTGTCTGTTGAGGCCATTCTGAGCGTCTTGAGTTGCTTCTGTGAGTTCTAAGATTTCCTTAGTATTCTATGGATCCTTTTTGGATCATTCATGATGAGATTTTCCCTGAGGGTTTGATCAATGATCCCTTGAAGCTTTTTCTGAGCATATATCTAAGAGGATAACAACAACATATCATGTAATATTGTTTCTTGTTTCAGCTAAGTAAATGTTTTGTCAGTGATTATTTTTAGGCTACCATATTATGGATTAGAAGTTTTAATGTCTTGTTCATTGTAGCATACAAGCAACTAATGTTTAGAAATTAAAGTAAATATTTTTTTTTAGCTAGTTATATTTTTTTCCCTTAAATTTTAACATGTTACACATATTATCTTAAAAATTACCTTCTACAATTTACACAGATATAGATTATCTTCTACATGTTACATATTTTTTTTTTATATTTAAATATTTTCATGTTCATTATATATAGCATCATAGTAAAAAATATAGTTGTTATAGATTTTTCAATATATGTCTTTGATGCTTTGAAGTTGTTATAAATGCTTAAATGCCTTCAAGTTGTTTTATAAATTATATTTCCATTTTATGTTTCTATAACTTATGAACTTTCATATTCATCAATTTTCAAAGGATATATATCGAGGCGAGATGTTGAGACAAGAGTCCCCAAAAATTCCCCGCAAACACTCTAGGCTATCCAATGAAGGAAGAAGAGGAACCCCTTCTTTGACTGAGACTCCAAGTGAACAACGACAATCTAGTCAGAGGAGGAGATTATCAAATGAATATGTGAATAGATCATCCCGAGAATGTGTTCAAAATAGTGCTATGGATGCGACTTTCTTAGATAGGTTGCACATTAATACTCCAACACCGAAGAATGTAGGGAATACATCACGGCAAGAAAATATGTTTGGTAATTTTTTTTTACCAAACATATTTTATTGTCGTGATGTATTCCCTACATTCTCTTGTGTTGGAGTATTAATGTGCAACCTATCTAAGAAAGTTTCATCGATAACACTATTTTGAGCATTATTTTGAGTGTATATATATGTTTTATATATGTCTTTTTTTAATTTTTTTTATGTTAAATTATGTTTTTGTTAAATGTTGTAATTACTTTCAAATGTGTATGTGTAGAGGATGAGTTTAATGTGAGGGAAGATAATGAAAGAGAGAGTGGGTATCATAAAGATTCCAATGTTCGTGAAGAGGGTGAAGGTGGATTCAGGAGGCGTTATCCATCAATAAAATATTACATGCCTACGTCCACCTATCTCTTAGATGTTGGTGATGAGCTTCCTTGGGAAGATATTCTAAAACAATGACCCTCGAACGATACTCATGTGTTAAAAACATGCTGAAAAATTATTTGAGGAGCTTGGATCTTTTTCGAGAGAGTAAACAAAGCTTGAATATTGTTTTGCATTCATTACAAAACTTTATGGATGCATATCAAAAGATGATGCCAATGACTGATAGTTTTATCGGTTTGTTGAGGAGATGAAAGTCGGAGGTGATGAGCCCTGATAAATGGGAAGTAGTAAAAAGTAGAGTTTCAAAAGAATATGCAATTTCTATGTTCAATTTCAAAGAGGGGCCAAAGCGAAAGATGTTGAAGGTGTAATATTTTAAGCACCCCAACATAGCATGACATCTTTATAATATATTTTTGGCAACATATGAGAAGTTGTCGTGGAATGATGAGGTTCCACATTACTTTGCTAGACACTTTTATGTAGATTTTTTCATGGACATGCACCCTGATTATACCATCTTACCATCCAATTATTATGTGGCTAGTAAATGACAGACATATGATCTGAAAGGGGCATATCAAAATACAACATTTCATAGGCCTCCACAACCTTTAGTATCTCGTCCAACATGGACATTTTCCTCACATTCAGAGTTGCAAGCTACATCAGATATTGGCAAGGAGACTAGGAATGCAATTGAGGAAAATTTGGAATCAATTTTTTATGGTGTTGATGTTGGTTTGAACCGTCAAAGAGCGGAAACCAATTCTCGAACCAATTTTGTTTACAAAATAGTTGAGGAGATAGATACCATGTCATTAGAATATCTTAAGGAGTATGCCAAAATTTTTCCGTAATGGTTGGAAGGTGTTAATTCAGAATAATGAACCAAACATCGGATTGGTATGTGTTATAGTTAGTGAATTTTTTATGCATTTGAGGATAGTTTTCTTGTAGTTCTATATCTAGATACATATAATTGTATCTTTAGAAATAATTGAGTTGTTATCGTCATTAATTGCAGTTTGGACACATGTTAAATGAATCTCCAGTAAATATGAGACTTGATTCCACAAGTTTAAATTTGGAAGGGTTGAATCATGTATATGTTTTCTAATATCCACATATGAGCACTTTAGTTGTCCAATCTCCAATCTTTTGAATAATCAACAACATGAAATTTATTTTTTTGTGTTAATGTGAACACATTGAATCCTAGATTTAGTTCTTAGTTGTGTTGTTCACAGATCCTTATTCCATCTCCTACTACTTGAGCAGGCTTGTCCCAATTCTCATTGGGAGAATTTGAAGAGGGTGGGAGTTCACATGTATCATTGCATGTTAAAAACAAATTTAGTTATATATGAAAATTGCAATGTCATTTAAATTATTAATTTAAAATAAAAATGTCTTAAACAATATATAATTTATTGAATCTTAGGGTATGGTGGGTATAATTTGTTGATATTTAGGTTGGCACATCACAGGTATTACATGTTTCAAAATTTAAAACTATAATTTAATGTGTTAAAATCATTTAAATTTATTTTTCAAATGTACAAATTTGAAATGTGTTATAGGGCAATGTGGAGAAGAGAGTGCCTGAGAGTGTGCTTGAACAAAATGTGGAGAAGAGAGTGCAGAAGATTGGGATTGAGGAGGATGCATCCATACTTGGGAATGATGCATCTATTCATGATGATTATTAAATGTATGTACATTGCACATTACTGAGTTTTAATTTGTTTTTATGTTGGACCTTTTATATATAAGTGTTCAAGCTTATTGTTGTTGAATATGATTATTTTTTTTACTTTTTTTTTTCAACTTTTGTTGGATCAAATTTTTAGTTTATCCTTTCCTATTCATAGAAGATTTACTCAAATAGTGTCTATATAATTTTTCAACTCTTTGATCAATTATTTTGAAATATATAGAACTCCTATATAAGCTTATCGTCCTCTAAAATAATACATTCGATTTTATTTATGTTTAGGTAATGATGCAGACCTAATGTTGAACTTGAGAATTTGATTATTTGAGAACAGACTCCATCCCACATCAGAAACGAGGAAGTTTCTAAGTTTTATTCGATTGCATTCCTTGCCTTCTTGTCCAAGAATGGTGTAATATGGAGATTTGTGTTTTTTTCATACAACGAAGAGAATTCCTTCTTGGGGTATTGTCAAACTCTTAAGTAATTGCTTACTAACCACAAAAACCAACATTTTTAGATTTACAAATAAGCTATGTGCGTGCATGATCTCACTTATGTTTAGATCATGACGAAGACATATTTCAAAGAGCATTTGATTATATGTAATATGAATACATCCCATGTAGAAATATGAAATATTTAAATGGTTTTTGAAGAATGACTTAATATATGTGTAGATTTGTGTTTTTTGCATGTACATGAAATATTATATGAGAACATCTATTCCACCGCAGAAAGATGAGATAAGTATTTTCTGAAAGAATGGTTTTTAATATGGAGACTTGTGAACTTTCATAGATATAAGTAATTTCTTGGAAGAATGACTTAATATGAAGATTTGTGAGCCCTTTGATTTGAAAGGGCATTTGAGGGCATTTGATTATATGAGAACATCTATTCCACTGTAGAAGAGGAGATAGGTATTTTACTGTAGAGTAAATAAGGTCACCTGTCATGAGAATTTCACATGAAGGATCTGAGACTTTATCCATGAAGGTTACCTGTCATGAGAATTTCACATGAAGTATTTTACTAGAAGAATGGATTAATATGGAGATTTGTGAACTTTTTGCATACACAACTGAATTTATTTTCAGGGTATTATCTAACTATGAACACTAAAATTGGTTACCAAGAACACAATTTTTCTCTTTAAAAATTTGCTAGATAAGATTTTACATTTTTTAGATCATGTATGCTTAATATGGAGAGTAACTATTTTGGAAGTTTTAGAACTTCGTGATGTAAGTTTGGTTTAAAAAAAATGCCAAAAA
>ML857519.1:11469-26941 GCA_009831015.1 Picea engelmannii
GTCTTCTTTCTTACTATCACATGGTTTGAAATCCAATCAAAATATCTAATGGGATATATTATTCCAACCTTCTTTAATTTCTCCAATTCAACCTTTACTAGAGGTTTTAATTTGGTGTTCACCATCCTTATTTTTTTCTTTATCGGTTTTGCTTCTTCTCTCAAAAGAATATTATGTTGGAATATTGTTCTATCATAAGCATTCAAATAATCATAAGTACATGTGAACACATCAAGATATTCCTTAAACAATGCAACATATTGATCAACGTCCTCAATGGTGCAATAAAGTCCCAAATTGACATGTTTTGGGGAACTGTCAATTCCAATATTGATCCATCTTGTTTCTTAAACATTTTGGAGTGAAATTTATTCCAGGAGATTCTTAGCATGATCATATTTCGTAAAAAGGGACTCTAACTGAATACAATTCTTCAGGACAACAGATATATGATTTTCTTCATCATCATCATTCAACAAAAAAAATTCCAATTGTTCATCATTATCAAATACTTGTAAATACTCCAGGTTATCAGGTATAGAAGTTCGGAATACTCTTTCTACTTGAAAATATGTTTTTCTTTGAATATCATCTATGTTTGACAATGAGGCCACCAAAGCCAACAAATATTCCTTCTAATTCTTTTCCCTTGGAAGAAAGAGATGAAAGATTCCATCAATTCGTTAACTCTTTTGAAATATAATTTGAGTCTTTCCTTCTTGATTTTATACCTCTAGGTGACTTGATTAATTACCAACTCGGAGTCTCGAGTCACAATTAGATGTTCTATCTTCATTTCTTGTGCAGGAATCATTCCCTAAGTCAAAGCTTCATATTCTACTGCATTGTTAGTGCATATAAATTCAAGTCGGATAGCATATGGATGCATAATATTTCCTGGACTTACAAGGACAATTCCAACTCCACTCTCGGAGCTTGAACAAGCTCCATCGAATGACATCCTCCAGTAACCTTCAAATGTATGCTCTTGATTCTCTGTGTCTTGAATTTTCTCCAAGATTTCAATGTGTTCCATGTCTAGGATAACATAATTTCCAATCCCAAAATCTATATAATCTTCCATTAATTCATTATCCTTCTTTTTGAAAGAGAAGGGTTTCCTAGGTTCACGGGGCACCTTAATCATTGATCCTTTGTCTGGTAGCATCATGCAACTTCCATTATTCATTATATATCCCTCGATCATGGATGACCAATCTCTTCCCAAAACAACTCCATACGCCAGAGGAAGGTCTACCAAAATAATATTGAAAACTGTAATAATATGGGGAGTTGTTGTGATCCAAGCATAAAATTCCTTGATTTCTCCATAAGTTGGCACTTGTATAGAATACATTTCATATATACCTTCACTAGTCTCATAATATTTGGTACAGTTTATGCCCAATGCCTCCATGACCACCGATGGCATAATATTATTGGTCGCACCAGTTTCAACTAAAAAATTATGAAGTGCAACATCATGATTTTCAATTCAAGTATAAAAGGGAGGAATTTTACCTCTAAACTTGGCAGTTGATTAGTTTTGGATTTGTTTCATACTTGTAACAACAACTTCTATTTTTATAGACGGATCATCCAACAATCTCAAAAAAATTTCCCTTTGCTGACAAATCTTCACCACTTTTGTAAAAGGAAGAGTTATCATTAGTTTACTTAAATCTTATACAACATTGTATGCCATTACAGTGGATTTTGACATCAGGTGTTTCTTCTTAATTCCAATGCTATTCGTCATTGATGCAGACCCCCTATCCCTCTTGAGGGTTGCACAACCTCCCCATTAGGATCTCTAATTCTAGATCTGGAACAACTCTCTTGGTTCTGAAAGGGAACCTATAACACTAAGTCCACAGGCCCTTGTCTGTGTTCTGCATGTGCAAACCAACACTAGGCATAATCCCCAAACTCCAGGAGACCGCAGGTGCGACCACGGGTTTAGCCCAAAAGGCGTGTTGCATTTCGGGGTTTCCTATACAATGTTCCCCCAGAGCAGACCCTCTCAGTCCCAAAATCCAGTGGGATAATCAAAATTCAGCTCCTCCCTTTCCTCTGTCTACATGACCATGTGCTTGTGACCACCACCTTCACCTCAAGGCACATCCATCTCCTCCAAGTCTCGAACCCCGAAAGTATGGCAGTGCGAGATCTATGGCCTAGATCAACCCCTGGCCGACGACTACGATCATTTTGGTGTTTCACATTTCATGACTTCACCCAGCACGAAATCTGGTCACTCCTCCACTTGATCGTCGAATGATGAAGTGCCCCTTTGTCACGGATCGACGGCTTTAGGCCTCCGAAGATCCAACGGTCATGATCTTATTGGGTTTTCACTGGTCAAGAGTCCTGAAACTATTGACCCTTGTACTCCTAGTTACCAAAATGGTGAAATGATCCCCACCATCGATCAACGACTCCCGTTCCTCTTCCCAATCAATGATCATGATTGAATCATGTTTCTTCCTAAAATTTCTCCACCGTCTATTTAGGTCTTCGCGGGTTTTCCCTCCTTGACTTACGCAACATCAGATCTTGTGTACTTTATTTCAATCAGATGACCATTGATTCTCCATCATGATCCAACGGTCGATAACGCTCTTCCTCCTGAGCTTTTAGCTTCTCGGGCTTAGAAGATTCTCTAAATCCCAAAGGTTTCGACCTTCACTCCTCCTGGGAAATGGATTCCTAGGTCACGATAACACTTTCTGGAGTGTTACTCCTCATGAGCTTCGTCTGATGAAAACTTTGATTTCCTGTGCACTCCTTTCATCTAAGGGATCTTGATAACTTAGATCCAAGGGATTTCTCATAGATAAATTCCTCTCCCGATCTCCTTGCATTCCTCTCTTTGGCTCAATGCACACCTTGCAGAACTTCAAATGAAGAGAAACAATTGAAACTAAAAAGCTAACATTCACAATTCCAATCTCTCCTATGGAGATTCATTCACTTTCTCATAAAAACAGAAATGATGATAAATTGCAAAACACTATTCACACACCATGTATTGGATCCATTTTCCTTTTGTTTTATTCACGAGTGCCAAAATGGCTACAAAATACATTCAAATTACAACAACTGTAAAAACTGAGATCTCCTGCTAACTCACAGTTCTCTTCCAACTATTCTCCCTCTATATTGCAGCTTACCCTATCTAGGCGTACAAAACCTCTATTTAGCTTACCGGAATTTTTAGGGTTTTTCCCTGCCTAGTTATCTACTCTAAAACTTAACCTATTGGTTATCTTAGACCAATATCAATCTAGAGCCGTAATGGAAACTCCTGCTCCGCTTGTGATTTTCAAAACATGCCTCAAAGGGTAAATTTCGACACTAGTTCAAGAGTGCCTCCAAAGGTAAATTTTGACATTGAGTTAAGGCGGGTTTCAAAATTGGCTGCAACAGGCAACATTGAAGTTCTAGAAGAACTCCCACATGTTGAGTGGTCCTGCCTATGCATGCTTGTCAGCGATGCTCCAACATCATACTCCCCTTGACAAAAATTCATGGACTCCTGTCCATGAGCTCCTGCACTGATTTTCCCTACTTCTGGATGATAGCTTCATTTTCCCAACTGGCATATTCAATTGGGTGGCATTTCCATTTGACCAAATATTCAAAATAGGTGTTTCTTCTGGTCTTCTTTCCAATCCTCTGATCTAAAATTTTCTCCATCTGTGGCCTTTCTGCCACAGGCATTTGTTTCTCCCATTGAATCTTTTCTTGATCTCTTGATCCCTCTGTGTCATATTTCCTGTAAGGATACAGGTCTGAAACATTGAATATGGGTGATATGCCCACACCATCTGGTAGCTAAATCTCATAGGCGTTTGCATCAAAATTCCTTAAGATCTTACAGGGTCATATCTTCTTCATCTTCAACTTGTTATATGTTCTTCTAGGGAACCTTTCCTTCCTAAGATGTGCCAAAACCTTATCTCCCACTTCAAATTAAAGTTCCTTGCAATGTTGATCAGCTCTGTGCTTGTAATTCTGGTTAGAACTTTGCAATTGTTCTCTAATCTGGCTATGGATTTTTTGCATCTCAACAGCAAAATCTTCTTCTCCAGCACTTCTGATCTCACCCTATTCCAAGTCTCTCAACTTAGACACTCCCATGGGTTGCATTCCATATAGTATTCAGAATGGGCTTTTTCCAGTGCTCCTGTTTGGTGAGTCATTGTATGAAAACTATACTTGTGGCAGAATCTGGTCCCACTGACTATGATGCTCAGTGACTAAACTCCTCAATAAATTTCCCAGACTTATGTTTACCACCTCAGTCTATCTGTTTGTTTGAGTGTGATAAGATGAGATGAAGGAAAAATCTGTGCCCATTTTCTTCCACAATGTCCTCCAAAATTGACCAACAAATATTGTGTCTTTGTCCGAGACAATGCTTCTAGGTAGGCTATGAAGTCTCACAACTTCTTTGAAAAATAGATTTGCAACATGTGTTGCATCACTGGTCTTCTGGCATGGGATGAAATGTTCAATATTTGAAAACCTATCCACTACCACAAATATGGAATCAAATCATCTTTGCGTTCTTGGCAATCCCAACACAAAATCCATGCTTATTGCATCCCAAGGCCTCTCTAGTATTGGAAATGGTTGATACAACCTAGTGTTATGTATTTTCCCCTTTGCATGTTGGAATATTCTACATCTGTTCACAAGATTTATCACCTATGTTCTCATACCTAGCCCATAGTATGAACTTCTCAATTGTGAAAACATTTTATCATGGCCAAAATGTCCAGTCAATCCTCCACTATTCTTCTCCTTTAGAATATTATCCCTCATTGACCATCTTGGTATGCACAACTGATTACCTCTAAACAATAGTCCTTCCTAAATCATGTAATCTATCCACTGACTTCTATCTCTCAACACAGGGTTTGTACATGCTTCATATTCTTCCTTGAAGTTTGTATCATCAAAATACATGTCCTTAAGGTGTTCAAAACCCAAGGTCTTCCCCTCGAATTCTTGTAGAATTAAACATCTCTTGCTTAACGCATCAACAAACTTGTTTGCATTCCCAACAATATGTTTTATGAAAAAAGTAAAATTTTGCATAAATTCAACCCATTTTGCATGTCTATGATTCAATTTTTCTTGTCTGGTTATGAATTGCAAAGCTTGTTTATCACTATACAAGACAAATTCTTGTGGGACAAGATAATGCCTCCATTTCTTCAAGGCTTGAATTATGGCATAAAACGCCTTGTCATATGTGGAGTATTTCCTCCTAGTATCATTCAGCTTCTCACTTAAATAGGCAGTAGATCTGTTATCCTGACTCAAAACTGCTCCTATTGCAAATCCACTTGCATCACACCTTACCTAAAATGTCTTTTCAAAATTCAGCAAGACCAGAATCGGTCATTCTGTTATCTTCTCCTTCAGTATATTGAAGCTCCTTTTGGCCTCCTCGGTCAATTTGAATGACTCGTGCCTTTTCTTCACTGTGTCCATCATTGGTGAACAAATCCCACTGAAGTCTCTGATAAACTTCCTATAGAAGCTCACTAGTCCATGGAAGATCCTTACCTCTAACATGCTTCTTGGTGATGGCCATTCTCTAATCGCTTTCACATTCTATGGATCCATTCTCAATTCATTTGAGGAGATCACAAAACCCAAGTAAATGAGCTTTGTCTTCATAAAAGATGACTTATTCAGATTTATCAACAATTTCTCATGTTGTAGCCTCCTCATTACTAACATTAGGTGCCTCAAATTCTCCTCTTTAGTCCTGCTAAAGATCAATATATCATCCAGATATACAACTACAAATTTTCCAATGAAATCTTTCAGAATTTCGTTCATTGGCCTCATAAAAGTTCTCGAGGCATTTGTTAAGACAAATGGCATAACCAACCACTCATACAGACATTCATTTTTCTTAAAGATTGTTTTCCATTCATCACATTCTCTTATCCTAATCTGGTGATATCCACTTTTCAGATCTATGTTAGAAAATAAATTTGCTCCACTTAAGAAATCAATTAAATCATTCATTCTCGATAAAGGAAATCTATACCTGATGGTGATTTTGTTGATGGCTCTCGAGTCTGTGCACATTCTCCACCCTCCATATTTCTTTGGACTCAACACTGTTGGTATTGTGCATGGACTTAAGCTTTCTCTGACCAAACCCTTGTCTAGCAACTCTTGGACTTGGTTCTTCACCTCCTCATTTTCTTGAGGTGTCAATATGTATGTTGCTTTGTTCGGCAAAATTTATCCTGGTATCAAGTCGATATGGTGATTGATACTCGTGATGGGTGGCAATGAGTTTGGAAGTTCATCCACCACTATCTCAGCGAAATTATCCAATAGTTCTTGAACTTCCTCAGGCAAATCATCCATTGATGTACTTTTGAGGATAACTTTGGGTTTCCTTACCACAACAAACTGCATCTCTTGTTCTTCCTTGACTTCTTTCAGGAGTTCCTTCCCACTCATGAGAAGAATGCTTCTGTTGGCTTCCTCTTTCACTCTTTTCTCCTGCATTGGCAGCAACATATGTTTCCTACCATTATTCTACAATGTATATGTGTTTTTCCTTCCATCATGAATGAAATTTCTATCAAACTGCCATGGTCTTCCCAACAGAATATGGTATACATCCATGGGAATTACATCACACAGGATTTCATCTTTATAACCTCCTATCTTAATTTCAACCAGGCATTGTTTAGTAATCATTACCTGGTGTCCCTTTTGAAACCATGAGACCTTGTATGGATTTGGGTGTGCAGTTGGTTTCAACTCCAATTTCTCCACCATCTCTGTGTATACTAGGTTGTCAGTGGTCCCACTTTCAATGATCACCTTGCATAATTTATCCTTAGTTTTGCAAGATGTCCTGAAAAGATTGTTCCTCTGCACTGGATTTTCAACCTCTGCCTTTGGTTTTAAGAGATTTTTTCTCAACATCAGGGATGCTCCATCCTCTTCTCCTTCTACTTCAACACCTCTTCACTGTGCTTTTGAAATGTGAGCTTCTCATCCTCCTTATTTATTCTTCTCGGGGCATTCCCAAGACATGTGTCATGTCTTTCAATGGGCATAACATCTTATTCCTCCCCTGCCTCTTCCTCTAGAAGAGTGTCTTCCACCACTCTGTATTTCTCGAGAAATTCCTCCTCATTCCAAGTGATTGTATGGTTTCTCTACCTCGTCCTTAGATTGATGTGCTCTGTCACGGTTAAACCTCTTTCTTTTTCCTTGGATCAAGATTTTACCTCTTCCTCCCTGGTTTTGTCTTCTGACTAGATTCTCCTCTACCTTTTGTTCTAACTGATAAGCGTCCTCCATAGTTATAACTAATATCATGTTGAGCTCATCCTAGATTTCATAGCTCAACCCATTTATATATCTGATGACTTTTTCTTCATCTCTTTCCCTTTGTCCGGTTCTGATGTTCATTCGGTAGAACTCCTCAGTGTACTCCTTAATTGTCATCCCCTTCTGTCTCAGGATCTGTAGCTTCCTGAACAGATTGATCTGATAGTCATTGGGTATGAATTTAGCCTTCAGCTTGGCTACCATTCTGTACCAACTTTTTATCTTCTTCTTGCCTTTACTTCTCCTCTCAGCCTACATTTCATCCCACCACAGCGTTGCATGCCCTTTTAGCCTAGTGACTGCCTGCTTCACCTTCTTCTCCTCATTGACATCTTCATAGTCGAAATGTTTGTCCATGGATCTTATCCAATCCAACAGTTCTTCATCATATAGATTTCCCTCATACATGGGAACCTCTATCGTATCTCTACCTCCCAACCTAGAAACTGATCTCAACAAACGCCCTTAGACATCGTCCCCTCCTACAGCTTCGTCGACTTCTATTTCTTCACTTTCTACATCACTGACGTATCCAACATCAGGTTCTCTTCTCTGCGATGCTTCCATTATTTCCAATCTAGCGCGAAGCTCTTACATCTCCCTTTCTACAACATGACTGGCTAAAGGTGCCTCTCCTCATCTCCTTGGTGGCATTGTGTTGACTACTTTTCACACATAGAGTAGAACTTTGAGTTCTCTATCTCCTCCTTTTCTCTTTTTCTCTTGACTAAAGTCTACTGACAAAGAATTTAAGCTCTGATACCACCTAATACAAACCCCCTATCCCTCCAGAGGGTTGCGTGACCTCCTGGTCAAGATCTTTGATTCTGGAGCCAAAACGTCTCTCCTGGTTCCAAAAGGGAAACTCTAACACTAAGTCCATAGGCCCTTGTTTGTGTTATTCCCATGCAAACCAGCACCAGGAAGAATCCTCAAACTCCATGAGACCGTAATTGAGACCACGGGTTTAGCCCAAAAGGCACATTGTGTTTCGCCGTTTCAGGGTTTCCTATACAATGGTCCCTCGGCGTAGACCCTCTGAGTCCCAAAACCTAATGAGATAATCAGAAGTTTGTTCCTCCCTTTCCTCTGTCTACATGACCACGTGCTCATGACCACCACCTTCTCCTCAAGGCACATCCATCTCCTCCAAGTCCCGAATGCCAAAAGTACGGCGGTGCAAGATCTATGGCTTAGATCAACCCCTGGCCTATGATTATGATCATTTCAATGTTTCGCAGTTTGTGATTTCACCCGGCATGAAATCCAATCACACCTCCACTCAATCGTCAAATTCTGAAGCGCCCCTTTGTCACGGATAGACAAATTTGGGCCTCCAAAGATCCAACGATCATGATCTTATCGGGTTTTCACTGGTCAAGAGTCCCAAAACTATTGACCCTTGTACTCCTGATTACTGAAATGGTGAAATGCTCCCTACGACCAATCAATGACTCTCGTTCCTCTTCCCTATCAATGATCATGATTGAATCATGTTTCTTCCTGAAATTTCTCCACCGTCCATTCATGTCTTTGCGGGTTTTCCCTCCTAGACGTATGCAACATTAGAGCTTGTGCACTTGATTTGAATTAGATGACCACTAATTCTCCGACATGATCCAATCGTCGATAATGTTCTTCCTCCTGAGCATTTAGCTTCTCGAACTTAGAATATTCTCTAAATCCTGAAGGTGTCGACCTTCTCTCCCCCTGGGAAATGGATTTATGGGTCGCGATAAAACTTTCTGGAGTGTTATTCCTACTGAGCTTCATTTGATGTAGACTTTGATTTCATGTGCACTCCTTGCATCTAAGGGGTATCAATAACTCATATCTAATGGATTTCTCACAGAGAAATTCCTCTCCTGATCTCTTGGCATTCCTCTCTCTATCTCGATGCACACCTTGCATAACTTCAAATGAAGAGAAACAATTGAAACTGAAAAGCTAACATTCACAATTCCAGTCTCTCCTATGGAGATTCATTCACTTGCTCATAAAAACAAAAATGACAAGAAATTGAAAAACATTATTCACACACCATTTATTGGATCCATTTTCCTTATGTTCTATTCATGAGTTCCGAAATGGATACAAAATACATTCAAATTATAGCAACTGTAAAAACTAAGATCTCCTACTAACTCGCAATTCTCTTCCAACTATTCTCCCTCTGTATTGCAGCTAACCCTATTTGGGCGTACAAAACCTCTATTTATCTTACCGGACTTTTTAGGGTTTTTCCCTGCATACTTATCCACTCTAAAACTTAACCTATTGGTTATCTTAGACCAGTCTCAATCCAGAGCTGTAATGGAAACTCTTGCTCCGCTTGTGATTATCCAAACGTGCCTCAAAGGGTAAATTTCGGCATTGGTTCAAGAGTGCCTCCAAAGGTAAATTCTTGCACTGAGTTAAGGCGGGTTTCAAAATTGGCTGCAACTGCCAACATTGAAGTTCTAGAAGAACTACCATGTGTTGAGTGGTCCTAACTCTGCACACTTGCTAGCAATGCTCCTGCATCAGTCATTTTCCAATTTTCCCTTTTTTCATTTGTTTTTTAGATATCTTTTTGGTTTTCTTTTTCAGAATCACTTTTACTCTTGGATCTATTTACAAATCCTCTTGTTTGGGTGAAATTTTCTTGTGAGTTGTGTTCATTGTCACCTTATTCAAATACATACATGGATGTCTCGCATCCTACCATCTGTAAAATATCAGAAATTTCATCAGGTGAATCATAGTTCTCTTGCTCAACCATTTTCTCATCATAGACATCACCCAGAATAACTGCATTGGGAATTGGTTGCCTAGGAACCCTTGGCCTTTGCAGATTATCCATGATTTCAAACCTCACTCTATTTTCTTTGGCAGGGTTCTTTCTTTGCTCTGGAACCGGAATTCTCATATTTTCCACATAATTATCCCCCCTTCTTAGTCTATTTATATCGTTCTAAATTTTCTTTATAGTTATATTCATTTGTGCAATTTCAATTATTTTCTTGGTTTATTGTGCCGCAACAGAGTCTACCTTCACATATGATATATTTCCCTTGAATAATCCTCCTCCAATTGATTGATTTTGGGTTAGTTGTGGCTTTAATTCTTCCTTCTTTCTTGAGCTAAAGGATCCTTGATTATCAATACTTAATCCTCCCAGCTACCTTTGTACTTTTCCCAATATGACTTATGGCTCAGCACCCATTTCAATCATAATTTATTCCATCTCAGTGGATTTAGTCATTTCTTCCTCCAAGGTATACATTTGGGATGTTTTTATAGAATATTTCACATTTAGGAGCATCACATTCTTATAACAATCGAGTATGACTGGGTCATTAGGTCTTTTATCTTCTGTAATTTTACTCAAGGTTTTATTGAACCTGAGATTAAAATATTTTATTCTTTCATTCTTCCTCAAACCAATTTGGGTGAAATCGGTGAGAAGGGTATGATAAGAAATTGGAGGGGCGAACATAGTCAGTAGCATGCCTTTGAGGTCATTAAATGAGTGAATTGACCAACTGCGTAATGTCGTATACCATTCATACACTCTTCCTGATAAGGTTTGAAGAAATAATCTCACCATGACATCATCATACTCAACACGATGAAAATCACAAACATCAAGAAATAAGTGAAGGTGTCTCTTTGCATCGATTGTTCCGTATCCAGAAAATGCCTTTAAGGTACCAGTAGGGAGAACAAGAAGATCATGTTTCTCACCTAGAAGATTTAAAGGGGAATCTCTTATTCTTATTTGGTTTTCTTGATTTCTTGCAGCACCTCATCCACCTCCTTGTCTTTCCTCATGTGGTTCTTCTTGTGGTTGTTCATTTCTTTCTGCCATATCCGGAGATGTTATAGAAATATGATTTCCACTTATTAGAATACAAAGTTGTTTTCTTTTACTTCTGGTAATGGGTCCCTTGTATTCGTCTAGCTTCAATCTTGACCTTGTCCTTGTGCTACTCTATCTAGCCTTTTATTTATTCAGTCTTGTCGCTCGTCTCTCCTCTATCTCTGGAGGATTTCTCTTTATTCTTCTCAGACTAATATCTATGGGGACCTTTATAATTATTCTCGGGTCTCGGCTATCATTATTACCAGATTATATAGCTAATGTAAGATTCTTCGTTGATTATTCAATCCAATTTCCAGATGGGGTTGATCAGCTTGGGGAAAAGCCACATATTTTTTCAAAAATGGCTAAACCATATTTCAAATTTCAATTCAGTCCCCAGTATGGTCACCAAAAATGTTGACGCTTGAATCCATTAGGACCGAAATGGCAACCTCACAAGGATACAAATCCCCCTACATTTTTATATAGGTGGTACTCCTCTTTAATATTTTCTTAGGATTCTAAATCTTCAGAATATGGGACTTTGTAGAAGTCCTTCGTGGTAATCAAACAAATGTAAAAATAACAATAAGGAAAATGTTTTGTTTTTATTTTAAAGAAGGTTCTCGAGAAATGACCAAGAACCACACACTTCATACATATAAAAAAGATAGACAAAATTTCCTCACATCCATTCATAGTTAAACTAAATGTTTTTTATCACACAAAATAAAAAGAAGATGGCATGCATGCATAAGAGAACATTAATAGAGTGGGCACATGGGAAACTCAAATAAATATAATGATAGATCAATCTCAAATACTTTATACTCAAAACTCAGAGTTACAAAGCACAGTAAAAAATGATCCTGAAATAGCTCTCTTGAAATTTCTGAAAAATTATATAGTCTGCTACAAAGACTTTGAAATTTAAAATGTGTTTTTCCTTAGGACTGGGATTGGGGCTCGCACGGACCATAAAGAAAATATAAACAATAAATAATATTGTAGAAGGAGGAGTGTGGGTGATAGTAGAACAACAAGACCTCAAAAGAAGGCAAGGAGAAGTTATCAGAATTTGGATAAACCTTTCTAGTGAAAGAAGCGGAGTAACTCGATGAAAGAATTGATAAAGAAAGAAAGATGTGATCAGCATAAACTTACCATGATGGTCTCTCATGTCTTCGCTTTCTTGTTGTTGTCCTTTTATTATCTTCATTAATGGTTACAGGAACCATCTCAATTGTGTCTTTCCCCTCGTTGGTCAATTTGTCGATTTTTTTTAACCATTCTTCAATTTAATTTTACATTGGTGCGACGTTTATCTCATGCCATATTTTAATGTTAAATAACTTGCCTTCCAAGTCTCTTAAATCAAGGGAAATACCATGTACTACTTCCTCAATATATTGATTCTTCACAAAGTAGTCCACTAGCCTATTGTCTATGTCATCTTCATTATATTCAAGTATACCATAAAACATTTCAACTAATAACCCTTTAAAAATATCAACTTGTTCATCAAATTGTTGTTTTGTTAGTAACATTGAGTTGAGAATTAATTTGGGGTCTTGTACTTTGTTAGTACCTCTTGATAGGTCTATCTCTATGAGCCTATTGAATAGTTCTTCCCTTTTTAGTATGGCTCCGCTGCATCCTTAAAAAATATTATTCAAATTTTTTATCTTTTCCTTCCAGCAAGCATTTAGTTGTTTTATCCGGCTTGGGGAGGGAAGATACTCCTCTCTTTTTATTACCTCCGCCATATTATATACTTTGGCTCCAAATGGTAATACATCATAAATCTAGAAACATTATTTTCTCTTCAGATCATCTTGCAAATATTCGTGGAAGATATGTTCCTTCGAGCCAAAAGTAACAATGTTTATCGAAACCTCCCATGTCTCAGTGATCAACGCCATTCTCTTCTTAATATTTATTTCTACATAAATCCTCACTAATGTAAGTAGCATTGAAGATCCTTTCAACTTAACAAAAGGTGTGGTGAGTCTGATTATTGACAAAGGACTGGAAAGAATTGGAAGAGGCATTAATGCCTCTTCCAGTTCCCTGATCCTTTCTTTAAACTTAGTGTTTTATGTGTCCATACCACCAATGGAATCATCAAGAGAATCCCTAGTTTCTTTGTGAATTTTAAAGATTTGGGATGGCCGCATATCTTTTAAGTCAACATCTGAATGAGATTTCCCTTTCTTAATTTTAATATCACCTTTTTCAATAATCAATTTCTTATATTCCTTGACAAAGACATCGTTTTTTAAAGTGAATGATTCTTCTTCACTGAAGGTCTCATTCTCAATGATCTCTAATGATGAATTTTGATGGGCCATGTTTCCTGGTTGATCAATTGTGGGAAACATTTTCTCAATATCCTCCTCGAGATCCATGTCTTCAAGAGAGAAGCTATTGATGTCATTTTCTTTTAGATGGTCTTCTTCCTCTTACACAACATTCTTCCTCTTCTTTCTCAAAGGGAGCTTGTGTGAGCTCTCGATTTTTTTGGGGGGGTGATTCTTCTCTCCTTCACCACTTGAACTATTGTTGGTAACTTTATTAGTTGGGTGGGTCTTTGGATCATTTCTCTGGGTTGTGGTAGTTTTAGGAGTAAAAAATGGAGGTCGGGTGCTCTTCTCACTGGGACCCTTTCCTTTTTTAATTTTAAAATTTGTTAGAACTAAGTATCGTTTCCAAGTCACCAGCATTGTGTGTAGGAGTGCCCAAGTTGTTATATTCTTCTTCACTCAAAATTGTATGAATGAATGAGTTATTGAATCCTACTGACAACATCTGTTCCACAGATATTTTGTTAGGGTCAAACTCCTTTATATTTTCATCATACTTCAGATTTATATTGTTGAAGTGATTTGCAAAATCATCATTTTTTTTTATTCTTGAATATGAAGTCTCCAGTTTTCCATGGAAATGGGATGAATTTATTTTTTCATTTTTCATGGAAAAAGTGAAACCAGAAATTGTATTTCCTTGCCACTTCCGTAATAAACAATTTATCAGATACATGGTATGGAAGAAAAGAGGGATTTTACTTGGAAAAGAAGATCATGATGACACTATGATTTTCCATCTATTCTATCGTTCCCTTTTTCTCCAAGAATTTATTAGCCTGGTTAGATATCCTAGGGGTATTTACCAAACAACAGTCCTTTGAAAACTAAAACGAAATCATTGTAAACTTCGTAAAAATGCAGAGAAGTCTTGTGTCTCCACAATGCTTGATATCATAAGGTAACTGGATCAATTTCACACTTCACCCTCTTACATATAGTCAAATTTGGAAATTGACAGCAATATATTATTGTGAATACCAAATAGAAAGCCATAAATAAATTATTTTCCCTTTTCTAATGTGATAATTGGGAGGAGATTTCAATGGAAATCAATTTTCCCCAGTCGAAGATAGCTTTCTATTTAAGTGTAAAATATAAAATATAAATAATCATGCGAGAAATGGTGGCAGTGATTTCTTGACCTACCGACCTCGTAAACAACCAAGTGATTTCTCGAAAGGGGTTTTTAAAAGAGTCGACCTAAATCCTAGTTATGTGCTCTAGAATAGTCACGGGATTCTCCAAGAACTCAGGCAAGAGATTCAAGCCATTTTCATGTTTTTTCAGAAAATATATGCAATCCTCTCCTTTGAGGTAAGTGTTGGCACAGGGAGCTTCAATATCTTATGAAACACTTGTGGTGAAAGAGAGATGGGCGAATTTTCTTGGAGTTGTATAACTCATTGACTCAATACGTACTTCTCAAGGCACCATGCAACACGTTATTTATAGTCGAATACCTCAGGGTCACACCCTACGCAAGCAATTCTGGATGTCCATATTATGTCTTTCTATGCAAGAGGAGATGAGTAATACAAGTATGCTCTGGACCATTGAAATTCCTAGTCTTCATGACCAAAAATATTAAAAGTATCGCCATAAAATTGTTGTCTAGTTGTTGTTTCCATAGGTTTACAAGAGTATTATTTCAACTGGATAATAACTTGAAATGAATCCTTTCAGAGATACAACAATAATATAACCCTTGTAACGACCCTTGATTATTAAGTATAATTAATTTATTAATATAATCCTAAAAAAAATTAGCTAAACTATATTTATTTATTAAAATAACCTTAACTAATTAATTGTTATTAATTAGTTATTCTTGATTATGATTAATTTAAGTATAATTAACTCATTAATCAATATGGTTAAA
>ML857523.1:10613-23551 GCA_009831015.1 Picea engelmannii
CACTCATCACTTCACTTTATTATTTACCTTTTAAAATCTCTTAAACCACTTTGACTACTTTAACCTTTTGGGGCTTCTAGATGACATATGAGGGTCCTCCAACTTCATAAGGCCATAACTCTCAAACCGTGAGGAGTTATGTGGCATTCCACATACCACCAGAAATGGAATGAAATGTATTATCCATATAGAATAGTATTACCTTTAAATATAGAAAAAATCATACCATTATCCATCAAACAAATTTGGGTCCATTACCCAAACCTGGGTTCTCCAACTTCACATGGTCATAACTCTCTAACCGTGAGGAGTTATGTGATGTTCTACATACCACAAGAAATGGCATGATAAGCACTATCCATCTAGGATAGTTTCCATGAAAAATTCACTATCCTTCATCTCATTATCCCACAATTAAGCATGGGTTCTTTTACTCCGCAAAGCGTCTTCCCGTGAGGGCTTTCACCATAAGGGGACCACTTGGAGTTCATCCATATTTACTTCTTATCAACCATGAAAAAAAAAGAATGATTCATATTTACATCAAACAATATTGGGTCCATTACCCAAACCTTTGTGCTACAGGGATTTCTTCAAGGGTTGACATCAATGACAACCAACCTTAATCAACAATTTCAAGGTCAGAAACATGCTTTTTACTTGGAAGTTTGACCATTTTTGGGGCATTTATGAAGGGTGGCGCCCCTCTATCCATGTATAGAGAGCGTCGATGCTCCCCTTTCCATGTTAAGGGAGTGCCACTGCTCCCTATCTCTAACTTAGGGGGGGATCTACTTTGGTTAGAGGAAGATATAGAGAATCTTTCCTTTTCCTAAGGGACAACTATGAAGAGAGGATGTTGGTTTTGCTCGAATCCCATCCTATGGATCTATATTAGGATCAAATCCCAAATCCTGGAGCCACATATTCAACCATTTCCCTTATTATCCCATGGTGGTTGAGCCTCCCAATCCTATAAATTGAATGCATTTCCATGGTGAATGGGAGGAAGATTTCAAGTGTCAAACCTTTGGTCCCGAGAGAAGGAAATCCATTGAAGCATCAGCATTTTTATCTCAATAATTTCATGCAAGGGATCGACGAGGAGAGCTTGGAGAAGATTGTTGCGACATCAAATTTATTTGTAAATTCCTTCTTTTGGATTTCCATTAATATTAACTTGGCATATTCCTTTCATTATGATTGTTCATTGTAATTTCTATGCTTAAGTCAAATCGGGTATAGATAGATCTATTTTATCTAATCACATAGAGTAGGAGAAATGATTTCTTTGTTGTTCATCGTAGGTCCCGACTCGCGCTAAGGATCTTGGATATCAAGCCTGAATCTTGGAGTAGTGAGGACAAACATTGAAACAAGGTACATCACACTCTTTCTCTTTCGCATTTTGATTGGTAATGAACTAGATCTATAAGGAAAGTAGTAACCATTTGTTTACTTATGTCTTTGGACCAAAGAAGGGGTCTTGGTCCAAAGGGGATCTTAACCTATTCGTAGGGTAAGATTTCTCATAACATTTATCACCCGCTCGATTGAGATCTATGAAATCAACACAAGGTGGATTTCTCCATTAATTTTTCTTACTACCACATGATTTAAAAGACATAAATTTGAATGTTTGATTGAAAAAATTATACTAGAATTTTTCATTTTTTCCAACTCCATCTTTACTAAGGGCTTCAATTTGGGGTTTCTCATTCTCAATTTTTGTTTAAAAGGTTTTGATCCCTTTTTGAGTGGTATTAAATGTTGGAAGATAAATTTGTCATATTCCTATAAATCATCATAACTCCAAGAAAAAATGTCATGAAATTCTTTGAATAACAAGGTATATTGCTCTATTTCTTCAGTGATGCAACTAGTACCAAGATTTATGTATTTTGGAGAATCAAGTGTACCAATATTGATTTTCTTGTGTTTCTTGAACCTTCCTAATAAATGGTTCCTATTTTGGATCCAAGATCTTTGTTTGATCATCTCTTGTAAAAAGAGATTCCAAATTGACATAATTCTTAGGAGAGAGTACAACACTTTGATCACAAATTTCCTTATGAGAATATTGACTTTCTTCTGAATCATTTGATAGCGTTGAGTCATCGTCTATGAGGAAGTTTGAAATGTGTTTATCATTTTCAAAAACTTGCCAATATTCTTGATTATCAGGTATTGAAGGCTGAAAAATTGTCTTGACATGAAAAGCATTTTGATTCTGAGAATCATCTGAATTGAAGAGAGATGCAACTATCATTAATAAATCAACTTTTTGGGTCTTTTCTCGAGGAAAAAAAGAAATATTAGAAGAATTAAATGAGTCTATAATTTATCATACTCTCCTTGCATAATGTTTCAGTATTTATTTCTTGATTCTGTATTTTTTCTTGATATGATTGATAACCAACTCTGAATCACCAGTCACCACCAAAAAAAATTCTTTCATTTGAAGGGCAAGAATCAGTCCTTGGATCAATGTTTCATAGTTTGTTGCATTGTTGGTACAAGGGAATTATAATCTAATAGCATGCGGGTAGATACCAGATTGAGGACTTTTGAAAACAATACCAGCTTCAGTTGCAGACTTAGAACAAGCACCATCAAATGACATTTTCCAAAAACCTTGTAAAGAACTGTTATCATCTTGCTCAGGTGGATTTAATTGTTCTGTCTTGAAAATATTATAATTTCCAATTCCATCATTGACATAATTCTGCATCATTTTAGTTTCTTTCTTCTTCATTGATACTTTCTTTTTGTGATCTCGAGGAACACTAATCATTGTTCCATCTTTATTTGGAAGCATCATGCAACTTCCATCATTCATTATGTACCCTCTAATTAATGAGTACTGGTATCTTCCCAATACAACACCATATGCTAGCGACAAATCAACTACGATGATAGTAAATACTATTGCAATATGAGGTGTTATGAAGGAGCATATTCTCTCAAAATCAACCTTGTTGCACAGGCCTAAGGGGGTCTTGAAATTTACTAAAGGGAGTGGGTTCCCTTAATGAAATTGTTGTATTTTTCCTAAGTTTGTATGATTATAGAAGGATAGCATTGTTATGAAGAAAGATATTTATTTTCCCTAGTTACTATGTAGATTTCTTATTCGAGCAATTAGTTGGGTAGTGTGGATTTTCCTAAGTATGGAGGATTCAATCCTATCGATCCTCCTATGTATGTAATCAAGAAGATAGAGTGAGTCAAGACAAAAATCTATTGTTATGGATTTGTTAGATCTTGAGGTTTTTACCTTCCAAGTATTTATGTAAGCCTTCGGGCACGGATTAGACCGGGGGGGGAGGTAGGGCCAGAAAAAATTCCAAACTGTGAAATCGGGCCAACACAGGTATAAAGTAATTCTGAGTTACAAAATGTTATGTACATAGTTTGTTAAATGGATTATTTCATTTTATGCCTACACTATGTGGGTTAATGCCCCTCTGTGTTAATGTGTAATTTAATTCTTATGCGTATGAATGTGTTGAGGGTTTCTGTGTATATGTTGGAGAGATATACAGGTGCATGAAGTATGATTACCAGAATGAAGTTTATGAGTGAAATAAAGAGGCAGATGAGAATGAGAACTTGGAACGAAGTTCCTATGAACTTCGTGTGATCAGAGAAACCGCAATGAAATCATGGAACAAAGAAGACGTGAGAAAGATATGATCGTTGATCATTGCAGATATCAATGATAAAAATCTATTGGTAACTGGACCAGTCTTTAAAACCCCCGAAAAGACGATCCACACAATATCTTGGTGCCTTTATATTTCTAGTTCTTGGTTATACGAGTATTCATGGTTTTTAGAACTTCAACCTGACCAGACTTCAATTACAAGAGGATGTATGGAGAGAATATTCATGGTGCCCGGTTAAACATTTAAGACACATTGTTAAAGTTCTGGGGTTTGGTGGTTAGTTGTTCGGTGGTCCAGTGGATTTGATGGCCTGGTGCTCTTGGTGGTCTGGTTAACTGTAGTTTTAACTGATGGATTCGAGCCGGTTAACAATAGTGTGATGTTTTTGGTGGTGGTTAACAACACAGTTAAATGACAAGAGTCCAAGTCAGTTTAATGGAGATGTTTACGAAATGAAGAAGATGGTTTAGGTGATCTGGTTGTATAGAACTTCGATATAGAAGGAGCAATTTCTTGAAAGGCCTGAAGGGAAATTCGATGGTCATGCCCCCCATCAAGGTGTTGCACTTATCCATGCACAAAAATATTTAATTTCCCCATAAGTTGGAACTTTTCTTGAATCAATGCCATATATGCTTTCACCAATTTCACATTATTTCATGCATTCCATTTCAAGTGCTTCCATTACTGATAGTGGCATGAAATTGTTAATGGCTCCACTATCCACCAAGCAATTGTGTAGTGTAAAGTCATGATTTTCTAAATATATATAAAATGGTGGAACCTTGCCTCTTGGCCTTACTAATGTGATACTTTGTTGTTGTCTTGTGTCTATCACAACTACCTCTATTCTTGAATTTGTATCATCCAATATATTCAAAAGATGCTCCCTTTATTGAGGTATCTTGACTACCTCCATGAAAGGTAACATAATTATAAGCTTAGCTAACTCATCAACAAGATTATAATTCATATGTAATGGAGTCTTCCTCTGATTAACAACCGGTTGTCGTTTCGTTGGTTCTGGAGTGTTAGCTTTCTCTTTTTCTCTTTCAGGTTGTTCCTTTGTCATGAATTTATTTACTTGTGTTCTGGTCTAAACACCATTGTCTTGTGAATACTCAGGATCCTCTTGTTCATCAAAAATATAGAAAGATGATGAACCTTCTTCCATTTGAATTGATTCCAAAACTTCATCTTGCTTAATGATTGTTTCTTGATCAAAATCTTCTTCTTCTACAATTTATTCTAGTACAACAACATTTGGGTTCAAAACTCTGGGTGTTATTGGTCTATGATAATCAATTCTATCATTTATACCTCTTTGATCTGGTAATTCATTTATTGTATTTGGATTTATTGGAATGTGATTCTCACTTCTCTTGAGTCTAGTTATATCATTCTGCATTTTCCTAATTTTTTTGCTCATTTGAGAAATCTCTATCTTTCGTCTTGTTTCTTGGGCAACTCCGGGATCATTTCTCACATTAGGGGGAATGCATTGGATAATTCCTCCACCACTTGCTCGATTTTCAAAATTTCTATAAGTAGAGGGTCCCTAAGGTGAAATTGATAGACTGGTCATTTGTCTTTGCACTTTTCCAATAATAATCTTGGGATCAACATTAGTCTCTAACATGTATTCTTCCATTTCTATCAAATTCTGGATCGCCTCATTCAAGTCATTTCTTTGTGAAGCTCTAATTGCATAATTCACATTTGAAAGCATGGAATTCTTATAACAATCAAATATGACGAGATCATTTGGGTGTTTCCCTTATAGGATTTAGTTCAACGTATTAAAGAATCATAAATTAAAATCCTTGATTATTTCCCCCTTTTGGAGATGGATTTGGTTGAAATGAGTAAGAAAATTATGGTATGCAATGGGTTGTGCATACATAGTCATGAAGATACTTTCTAAATCATCAAATGAACCAATTGATTGAGTTGGGAGGGAAAGATACCATTCATAGGCTGGACCTATCAAAGTTTGCAGAAAAAACTATGACCATTACATCATCACGTTCAATCAAATGAATATCACAAATAATCAGGAATTGGTCCATATGTATTTTTGTATACATAATCACATCACCTAAAAATACAGGTAAAACTCCTTGTGCCAAGGTTGATAATGCATGTTGGTCTCCATGTAAATTGAGCTTGGGTTTCTTTGTTTGTCATTTATTTCTCCTTCTTCATTAGGAATTTCATTTCTTTGTTATTCTTGATCACCCATGATCATTATGTCACTTATTTTGGATCTTGAACTTTGGGAAACTTCATGAGTCATAAGATTCTTATTTTTGTTTCTTGTTAATGGACCCTTGTATGATTCCAAATTTTCTTAGATTTAAAGTTATTTCAAGATACACACGAATCATAGTTGTTGTGATTGTTAGGTCATACAACTGGTGCATGATACTTATTTGATATCTTAATCCAATTTGTATTTGGGGTTAGTTGGGTTCAGGTAGAGTCATAAACAAATTTTAATCTATGAAACCAACATTTTGTTTATTCCCCGGTATGGTCGCCAAAAATGTTGATCTAAAAGACTATACTACGGTCTTTAATTCAACCTCAAGAGGATAAATCCCCCTGCCTTTTTAAAGTGGTGGTAGTCATGTATTTCAAATAACACACAAGAACAAATAAAGTGCCTAAGAAAGGAATAGGATTATTCTTTAAATAATGATTCACATGCAAAGAATACCCTAGAAGGGACATTGGATCTTATATAAAGAAAATATTTACACTATGTTTCAATATTTGTAAACCAAAGGAATATGCATTAAAATAGGACGACATTTCCATCACAACATTCATCAAATTAAAAGACAATATTCAAAAACGAGAAAGGAAAGTATGGACCACATAAAACAAAGAAATTTAAATGATCATTCCATTTAATCAATAAATATTTTGATAGACACACATCTGAAATCTCATGCTTAAAATTAAAGTATTGAGAAATCAGTAATATTGTTATGTCCCAAACTAATTCATTGGGAACCTCAAAAAATAATAGTTGTCTTAAATAAATAAACATTAATGTATGGGGTTACAAATAAAATAAATTTCATTTGTCCTTCAAAGAGGACTGGGATGGAGCTCTCACGGACCATAAAATGAAAGAGACCCGAAATACAAAAGAAAATAGTCAAGGGTTGGCCTTAGGTTTCAAAGGTTGTTGGGAACTGAAAAGACAAAATGAAAATTAATGAAGAAGAAAATGGCAAGGGAAAGAATAAGGTTGCTACTTAACTTACTACGATAGAAATTTTTGAACCCTTCATTTGTTTGTTGATGCATCCTTTGTAGACGTGTGTTGTTGTGTTGGAGGTGGCATAACTGTTGTAACCGCTCCATGTTGATTTGTCTCTGTTATCTTAACTAATGCTTTTGTTAACCATTCTTCTATATACTCCCTCATAAAAGCAACCATTATTCTGTGCATGGTATTTATTTCAAATAATTCATTCTCCATTTATCTTAAACCAATGCGTAATTGGTCCAATGTGTCCTCAATATCATCATTCTTATTTATGTATCCAAAAATCCACCTCTCTACCTCTTCTTTGGAGAATTCAACCGAGTCACTAAACTCACTTTCCCATGCAACTTTTAATGCTTCTAGTTGTTAAAATAGTTGCTATTTAGACATAAGCATGGTATCCATTAATAAATTAGGGCCATCTAATTCTTTAGTAATATCAACAAGTTTTAGAAACATGTCACCCCTCTTAGTTTTAACAACATCCAACTTAGAAAAAAATTATCTTAAACTTTTAATCCTTTTCAGCTAGCAAGTGTTGATACGTTTCATTTGAATACTGGAGGGAAAGTTTTGTTCTCTTCTATGGGTGTCGCTCGGGCTTGAAACTTTTGTTGCAAACATTCCCACAACTTCTTTGTAAAAACCTTCATTGTTTTCTAAATCCTTTTGGAGATATTCCCTAAAGTGTATAATCCTTGTTGAGAAACCGGTTGAACTATGTGCTAACTATCAGATTTCAAGGATTAGGTCTATTCTCTTTTGGCTACCATCTCCAAAATATTTTCTTACAACCAACAATAAACTGGATGAACCCCTCAATTTGGAACTTCTTTCAAGGACATCTTCGAGGGTAAGTATTAGATGAATTGCATTTAATGGTTCAACAAATAATGGTTTTGGAATTAGAGATTTCTCCAATACCTTTATTATTTCCTTTAAAAATGAATTTTCTTTCTCAATATAAAAAATAGACTCTTTTAGTGCTTCATTGGTTTCCTCGTGAAATTGCACGCTTTTCAAGGGTGCAACCCCCTGAAAATCAATTTTTGATTTCTATTTTTTAGAAACATTTTTATTTTTCATATCAACTTTCTCTATTAACATTTTCTTAGAATTTTTATGGTAGTTCGTGTGGTGAAGTGTGACAGATTCTTCTTTGAATATTTCTAGCTCTTGGGTAGCCATACCCTCAACAATTTCCCTAGTTTCCATTAGTCTTTGTTCTGACTTGCTTGGTTCTTCTATCACTTCATTTACATCCATAGCATAGGGACTTTCCTCAATTTTAGGTTCATCCAGTCCCATTTTTTGAGTCTCTCTTTCGTTTAATATAAGTGTGTACAACATGAGATTTTTCTAAATTTTTATTTGTAAGGTATTTATCACTACTGTCATCTAAATTTTCGGCGAATGTTCTTCTTGGTTCTAGACCAATACTTATAGGTTTTGTTTTTGTAGGAGTACCTCTCTATAAAATACTAGGTGAATTAGGGTTCCTGCTTGTTTCCTCTCCGCCCTTTTGTATGTAGCACTTATTAGTGCTTTCCAACTCTTCAACATCATTCATGGCTTCTTTAATAGAAGCTTCAGGGAGATTTTGATTTTATCCCCCTCCAAATTTTTCATATTTACAAAAATAAGAAGAGTATCCAATTAGGGAGATGTGTGAAGAAAATAAGTTTTTAGGGTCACTCGATGCATTGAGTCCTTTCAACCAAGTTGATCGAAATTGACCTACAAATTCATCTAAGTGGGAAATGTGCTTAAAATAAATTTCGCCAACCCTCCATGGAAATGGAATGAATTGCTTCTTTCTTTTTAATTGAAGAAGTGTGCTCAATATTTATACTATCTGCACACCTCGATGACAAAGAGTCTATCAAACACATAATGGACACATAAAAGGGGAGCAAGAAGGGTTTCCTGTGAATACTGAACAGTCTCAAAAAATTGAAATCCTCCAAAGTCTCAAAAATTCCTTTCTTGGCAAGAAAGGAGGCAACCTTTAGTGACAATATCGATGTAGTAGGACCAAAAATTATTTTTTTGAAATCATAAATAAAACCATTTTGGACTGCATAGAAATTGTATTGGGATTTATGTCTCCATAAATCCAGATGCCAGACAAGAACTGGTTCCACTTTGAGATCAACACTCCTTTCCCTAGGAAATTCTTCAAAGATGTGGAAGTAGGCTATAGCATATACCAAATAAGAAGTCATATAAAATTCTCTAGTTTTTCTTAAACCACCCAGTTGAAACGATATCTCATTTGAAATAATTTGATCCTAGTCAATCAGGGCATATTTGTGAATAACAAAGTGAAGATTATAAACAATGTACTTCAACATTGAGGCCATGGACTCCAGTCCAATTATATGGGAAAAAATCATGGAAAATTCTTTGTAAGGGTATTTCAAATAACTAACCTCAACCTAAGTGAAATTGATATCAACTCTTGTGGGGGAAACGAGATAGTTTGTCGAGGAGCTCTGCTCCTCCTTGGTGTTATTTAATAAATACATTTGCTTCCTCATTCTTGAACTACATGGTGGGGTTTGGGAGTCACAACATTCTCATGAAAAGTAAAGGAGTCAAGGAGATTGGTGGCTTCCCTTAGACTTGAAAAATTCTTCTTTCTGTGTTGAAATTATCTGCACACCAAAGAACTAGTTCTTTAAAGTTCGTCATTTCAGGCACACAGTCGGCCAATGTTATGCCTGAACTCCAATTTTTTTTTTTTTCTCTTAAGGGGAAATTTCCAAATACCACTTATAAGCTTACAACCATTGGAACTGATGATCTTCTCGTCCGAGAGTGTTAAGTGTGTCTTTGCAACACAATTCATTTCTTCTACTTGACATGTCTTTACACTGATTTGTCTTTACAAATAGGTGGTTCTCTTGTCGATATAACCTTTTTATGACACGATGATTTAACTCTTTATTAAATCCACCACGTATTTCCTTGATTATTAACCACCATAGCTCTTATTTCAAAGTTGCTAGCTCGCATGGTTAGATTTATAATTTATTGCAAATATTTACAAAATCTTTGCCACTTTAATAATGGTATTAGGTTCACACGAGAGTGGCAGTTGATGTGGTAGAGGGGAAGTAAATGCCATTAGGAATGGTAGCGTGATGTTGGAAAACACAAAAAATGATTAAGTATGAAGATGCAAAGTGGGAAATGGAAAGTGCAATATGATGAATGCAGGATTGTGGGATGCAGTACTAGGGAAATCGAGAGTTGAAAGGTAAGAAGGGGGGGACTCCTTCATTCACAATGGAAAAATAGACTAAGTATAAGAAAAAGGGTATTTGCGGGATGCAGAAGTAGATGAGTCATTTTGGAGAACACATGATTGTGGGTTGTGGGACATGAGCATGAGGGAAAAAGGTAAATGAAGAGGAAGGTTGTCCTGCATTCACATTCAAGAGAATTGATTAAGTATAAAAAGGTAAGCAATACAATTTACATGACGCGGAAGTAGAAAGGGTCATTCTAAGTGTTGCGCATTTGTGAGTTGTAGGACATGAGTATTTGCTAGAAAAGTATGGATTGGTCTCTCACAACACACAAAAATGACTAAGTGTTGGATTCCTGAAAAGTGACTAAGTATAGACTTGAAGGTTTGTGGGTTTGTAGACCTGGGAACTTGATGGTAGCTTGATCTGCAACCCACATTTCAAAGATAAAAATGACTAAGTAAAGAATATACAAGGAACATAGGAAGAAAAGGAAAAAGACTAAGGATGGACATGTATGTACCAACGTTGATCAACGAATGTCGATCAACAAAAAGATAATATTCCAGTTGAATATTCTACCTCCTTTAGTGATTTCATGTAAAACTAGAACCTGGCCTATTTTCACATGAGTTGAATCTATTTCTCCAAAGAATCTATTGATAAATAGAGCTAACTCATGTGTATCGTGATTGAAGGTGTTTGGATGGGAAGGGTGTTTTGCTTAAGGATTTGAAATTTCTCACTTCTTCATACCCTTCAACCAAGATTTCATAGAAGTTATGTTTGTGAATGAAATATTTCAACCAATGATTGGTGAAGTGAATTTCAACTTCAGATAGTTTGTAATAGGATTTGTGATTAGATAATGTGAAAGATCCAATGCACCTTGCCTGATCATTAAGAATTCTTCTTGTATTGACCTATGTATGTTAAATTAGGTATCCAAATATTTTTTCACAAGGCATCACTAGGGATCTAGTTATTGCAAAGTGTATAAAGGATTCTTCAAATTATATGATATGGATAGTTCTTATTCTTTCCTTTGATCTAGTTCTTCATAATCCTTGATCCCTTCTCCATTTTTGATTAATCAAAATGATTCATTGTATTTTTTGGCTCCATAAAACCTAGTACTATATGTTGTGTCTACAAAAATGGGCAATTCAATACCTCTAGTGGCCTGGCATTCCATGACCAATTTCTTTCCTTTAGCTGAGTTTCTCTTTCCTGGTGACTCTACAATGGCGGGGGTATGTTCGCTAGCTAATGTTGTTTCCTTTACACACTCCATTTTACCCTTCAATTGGTCTATTATTTATCTCTCATGTCACCTTCCCCTTTCATAGTAGCCTTATGAAAATCCTTGCAAGTTAGTGTAATACAAAATAGGGCATGCAAATTTTAGCTAAAAAATCACATAAAAGGCATGAAACAACTAACCTTAGATACTTGAACAAGAACTAGAATTCAAGGATGGCTATGTTGATCCTAACCTAAGGAAAAGGCCATTGTATCGTATTTTAAAAACAAATCATTGGAAATTTTAGTTTAAACTTGAGTTTCTTAATGATTAATGTGTAGGGGAAAAAGATAGAAAACAAAGGCTCACAAAAAAATATAATTAAGTTCAAAGAAAGTAAAATTCAAATTGCATGTATGACATGTTAGGATATTTAGACAATGTGTACCATCAATTAGTTGGTAGCCTCTTATATTTGACTCATACCCGTCATGATATTTCCCTTACTATTAGTCGTGTTGCTCGATATATGCAAACACCCTGTGAGAGGCATTGGAAAGAAAAAATAATGATACTTTATTTATATGGGGTACAATTCAGTTTGGGATACATTATAGTTCAAGGGGGACTCCTTTGTTGGTTGGTTTCACTGATTCTAATTGGGATGGTAACCTTAATGATTAGAAGTCTATTGTAAGATATGTTTCTAGTCTTGGTTCTAGACCTATCACTTGAGCTTGTAAGGAACAACGAGAATTTTCTATTTCTTCAATAGAATCAGAGTATCAAGTAGCAGTTAATGCAATTCAAGAAGCCTCGTGGCTTCGACAGATCCTTTCAGATTTTGGATTCCATCAAAAGCATCTAACTACCCTTTGTTGTGACAATCAGAGTGCCATAAATCTTTCCAAATATCTAGTTCAACATTAGAAAAACAAACACATTGAGATACGCATGCACTTCATCATAAATCTTATCCAATATCGCATTCTTGAGGTTCTCGTTTTCCCTACAAATGATCATGTTGCAAGTATTTTCATAAAGTTTCTTATAGAAGAAAAATTTTCCAAACTTCGACCCATGTTAGGATTTTGAGAAGTTATCATTAAGGGAGGATATGCTCTAATGCCTCCTTCCTTATCCTATTGTTTCACCTTTGTAAATCCTTTAATCCTATCCCAAGTTGTTCTTAAGGAGGGATATTAGGATATATAGAAATTTAGAAGTTAGTTAAGATCAACTTTGTCTAATGTGTCTTTAGGTAAAGTGTGTTTCTTTAGTGTGTCTTAGTATAAATTTGTAGTTATGTAATTCGACGGTCATGATATGTTCTAGATATAAAGTGATTCAACAACTCATATTCTCCTTAATACTCACAACTATATTGATCCATGGATTAACACCTAATCAGCCCATGATATCTATTTAAAGAGAATGGAGGGTTATTTGATGGAGATTTATTTTGAGAAACTCTCATGTAAAATATTTTTCTT
>ML857526.1:22782-38856 GCA_009831015.1 Picea engelmannii
TGCACATTCCAGGATACCACATGCAACAAACTTAAGTGTGCATGATTTTGAGGCCAAGGAGCCTATGTGTATATGTTGTGCTTTATAGGCTGGTGAACCAGTTATTATAATCTAGGAGGATTATGTGTTGAATTAGGTCGGAGATCCTAGATGTTAAAGGCCAGTGAGACTAGTTTTGTATATGTCTCATCATTAATATAATATATCGTTGTGTGTAGACTGACCACGATAAAAGAATATGGATGACTAAACTCCACTAGTTAGGGAAAGGGAGATAAAAGTTAAGGATAAGGGGATAAACTAGGGAGCTTAAGCCAAAAAGGAATATTATATTAATATTCCTTAAAGTATAAAGTATGGATAATTATTTTATTATAATTTATAAGGATGGGGACAAGTGGGCCAAAGTAGTTTTCAACATGACAAGTGTCAAGTTGGGAACATGCATACATATAGTTTGGACTTAGTTCATTTTTCCATTCATTCCATCATCATTCAGAAACTCATTCTGTTGTCCACTGTACCATTTTTTTACTATCATTGTACCTGTACCATACCCAAACTAGTACCATACCCATACCTATATCTGTACCTATACCTAGTTAGCTTAGGATTCAGACTAAAGCAACGGGTTTTCAGGCCCGTGGGAGATTGAAGAGGCAGGTTGTGAGACCCGTGAGAAAATCTCTCTAGGTGAGATAATTGTTGGGAATTGATTCTCGAAGGTGATAAACTACAAGTACAAGTCTCTGAGACTTCATGTCTGACCTGTTGTTGAAGCCCGAAAAGGAAGTGGGGCAACCAAAGGACTATTGAGCAGAGAAGGGGAACACTTCCTAGGGTGGGACAAACATGTGGGGAATGAGGGACTATAGGCTATTAGTTTGAGTTGGCACCTGTAATGGAGTCTTTCCTATTGTCTAAGATACATCATCATAGTTAGGAGTCTCTTTACTTGGGTGGAGTTTAGTCCCAACACGGGGGTGACCCACTGCTGAGAGTGATGAGCAACGTGGTCTAAGTCTAGGAGGTTTGTCGAAGGTCTGCACACAGTTGGTGATATTTTTACCAAGATAAGTTTCAATTGTGTGTTAAATTACATGCTACATTATTATTTATGCATTTATTTTTATGGGTTTTTCATGTGTATTTTATTATTATTTTGTATGAATCTGTGTATTTGCAGAATGTATTTTTTTGTTTTAAGTTTTATATATAAAGTTCTGCAAGAGTTTATGTGTGTATATGTTTTTATTTGTATAAAGTTCAAGAATTTTATGTGGCATAGCCCAGTTGGATGTTGGGTATGTTACATGGCTTTCCCATTTCCTTGAGGGTAATAAGTTGATGAGGTGAAATCTTTGACCCCCAACTTAGCTAAAAACTGAGTTAATTTAGCGAAAATGAAAGCGAGACCATTATCTGTAATAATTTCTAAAGGAATGCCAAATCTGGAGAAAATATTAGTTTTAAGGAAAGAAATTACATGTTCATCCTATGAGTGTTTAAGAGGGACAACTTCAGTCCATTGAGTGAAATAATATGTGGTTGTCAAGATAAAAACCTGCCCTATTGAAGATAGAGGATTAATAGGATCGATAAATTCCAGACCCCATTTAGAAAAAGGAAAATCAGGGAGGACAGGTTGTAAAGGCATGGAGAAAAGATGTTCTTTCCCAGTGAATTTTTGGTAGTTGTCACAAGATCTTGAGAATTTATAAGAATCTCTAAAAATTGAAGGCATTAATAACCTTTTCTAATGATTTTAAAAGTAGTACTTTTAGCAGAAAAGTGTCCACCTACGTGAATAACAGAATATGAAGATGCATGCGTTTCCTATAACAATTTTTGTGCTTCCTCATTATTCACACAACGAAGTAAAATACCATCAACAGACCTCTTGAACAAAAAGTCTCCTAAAATAATATATCTTGAATATTCAAGATGGAGCCTTCTCCTTTGATGAGTATCTAAATCATTTGGGCATTTTTGATATTGCAAGTAATACACCAGATTTTTATACCAGGGATGTTCAACTATAGAAAGGGTTTGACTCTCAATATAAAATAGTATTGAAAGAGGATTATCGAGATTGTCAATTTATTCACTTGCTTCAACATGTTGAGCTAAGTGAAGGGATAAGTCTCGTCCCTTAATTGTTTTCGAAGTCATGATGGTTAAATCATGCTCTTGAATTTTGGCAAGCCAATGTGCAAGCTTCCCTGAAAGATAAGTCTATGAAAGAAAAAACTAGACAAAGTTTGGAGAGCAATTCTACTTCGAAAATATTTGGAGAACAGTTCTACTTCGAAAATGTAGTAGAATTTTAATGAATAATTCTGCACCTATGGGAAACAATAGGTTGGGAGGTCATCACTTTATTTCAATAAAGGTATTATGTTTGGTATTGTTATTCTCAATATTTTATTGTTCCATTCGTATTTGTTGAATATTTCTATTTATGCATATTACATTACGTTTGGTACCTTACAAGTGGTATCAGAGCACTTTCCTTGGCAGGAATTGTGGGTTATTTTCTTTTCCAAGGTATAGACGTGTACTGTCGGTGTCTTTAAATCACACAAAAATATTGTTTAGTGAGTAAAATTATGGTGGGGAAGACCACACATAGGAAATACACATGCTTTCATAGGGTTTCCTAGAAACCAAAGGTTTCACTTTGTTGGAAACCTTTGTAACCCTTGTTGGTACCCCTCGAATAGTACCACATTAGACAGAATATGTACATGGCTATCACTCCCACGTCCCAGTAGGTATATCGGGAGTCCCCTAGGTCTCCAAAAACCATTCCTAGATCAATTGATTGCCCACTTAACTGCTATAGTTCCACTGAGAACAACACTCGAAAAGATACTCTCTAGTACCTAGGTAATCAGGTAGTATAGCTAAGGATACCTTCGATCCTCCTTAGTTGGTGCCTTGAGATATTGGGCCAAGTACTATTGTTCAACCTCGCATGTATATTAGAGAGATATAGCTGAGGGAAAACCCTTGTCCCTAGGCACCCTCAAAACCCTTACCTGGGGATAACATACCAGACAAGCAACATAAAGGATATTTTGGCAACATAACCTTTCCTCCTGCATTCTGGTTACGAAATTGCTACACATTTTTTCTTGTTAATAATTTGTGCATTTTGACACCACAGTATTTTTCAGGTCAAAGTATAACTCCATGGGAGTAAAAATAAATTATAGGTCCTACTCACACCATTATTTGAGATCTATCTAATTGGATTCCCCTTTTCTCCCTAAGCGTTGTGATACCTATCATTTTTTACCATTTTGTTTTACCCCATGGACCCATACCCTTCCTCACACCTTTATTTCCCACTTATCCCATTAGATTACTCTTTTTTCTCTAATCATAGTGGTATATATCACTTATTGTATTTTTTGGACCCACCCCTCCCCTAACGAATCCCACTCGCCAAGAAGAAAGCAATCAGATACTGAATAATGAAGTTACTTTTGTTCAATCCAAAGTGAATAATGACATGAATTCCATTCATATCAAAGTGGATATCATCCAGGACCAAATCAATAGCTGAATGGATGAACTCCATTATGCTCTTAAACAATTCATGACCCAATCCCATGATCATTTCTCCTTTGGACCAAATCCCCAATTCGAAGGTGTTGACTCTTCCAATCCTACGACCTTTCATTACAATCATGGCCCCCTGTGGTCCTAGAGTTGAGGTGAACAAATTTCATGGCTCAGATCCAATAGCCTAGGTCACTCAAATAGAACACTATATTTCCATGCATGACAGTACTGATGAATTGACCAAGCTTTGTTACAGTGTTCTCTATTTGGATCTGAAACGATAGAAATGGTGGCAATGGCATGAAAATGCATGTCAAGGGTATGTTTCTTGGACACAGTTTGTTGTTGAGCTATTTGAACGCTTTGACACATACAACCACCATTTAGGCTGCTTGAGCAAGTTGAAACAGTCTAGAACAATGGAATATTTTATCATTTCCTTTGAACACATGGATTTTGGCATGGAGGGTATGACCAACGCCTTCTTTCAAGAATGATTTATTAGTGTCCTCAAGGATGAAATTCGATCCTAGTTCCTCATGTCTCACCCCCAGACTTGGTTGGAAGTAACTAAATGTGCCCAGGAGGCACAACATGTCATCTTTGCCCAAAACCAGAAATCTACTTTTATTCCATGTCCTAGGCCCACCAATCCTTCCCCTCTGACCACTCCTCTCAAGGTACAAAAATTAACACTGACGGAAATGGTTGAATGCCAACTCAAGTGTCTTTGTTATAATTTTGATGAGAAATACTTTCATGGGAACAAGTGTAAAGAACATAAAAATTTTATGGCCATTTCAAAGGATGTTGTCAATGAATATGTTAAGGTTTCACCCAAGGAAACGCTACACCAAGAAAATGATCTTATGTTGCCCTATGATCCCGCCAAAGTTGAACCACTAATTTTGTTGAATGCTCTCACTAGTTTTTCTTCTCCCCAAACCCTGAAGTTTATTGGTTACATTAAGCACAAAAAAATTATCATCCTAGTTGACAGTGGAAACACTCATAATTTCATTCATCGTCACCTTGCCAAAGAAATCAATTGCTATATCCATGTTTTCAACAATTTTCAAATCATTATTACCAATGGCAGTTCCATGAATTGTGGGGGGCGTTGTGAAAATGTGTGCCTACAAATTGGTCAGTATAACTTGAAATATCACATGTTTTCTATTGACATGGGTGGCTGTGACATTGTGCTTGGTGTTGAATGGATATGCACTATGGGCCACATAACCATGTATTTTAAGGATTTAACCGTGTAATTTCAAAAATAAATACAACAATATAAATTCCAAGGCATTATCGCAGGCTCGCCGAAAATCATCAGTTCTCACCGCATGGAAAAGTTACTAAAAAAAGGTCATTATGGCATTGTTTCCCAACTCCATTCCATTCAAGTATTTTAGACACCCTTTGTGCACCTCAGCCTTCAATTTATCATTTTCAAACATCACACTATTTTCCAAACTCTCCAGGGCCTCCCCCCCTCCTGTGGCGACCATGAACATTCCATTCCGTTAATCCTAGGTAGTCTTCCTCCCAATGTTCTCCCTTATCGTCATCCCTTTGCTCAAAAAAATGAAATTGAGAAAATTGTGCAAGAATTGCTAGAAGCGAGAGTTATCTGTCCCACTACTAGCCCCTATTCTTCATTTGTAGTCATGGTCCTAAAAAAGGACAACACTTGGCACATGTGTCATAATTTTTTTTCCCTCAATAAACTTACCATCGAGAACTCCCATTCCTATCATAGATGACCTTCTGGATGAACTCAATGGGGCTCAATATTGTACCAAACTTGACCTTTGTTCTGGCTACCACCATATATGTATGAAAGAGGAAGACGTTCCCAACACTGCATTTTGCACTCATGAGGGATACTACGAGTTCTTGGTCATGCCCTTTGGATTCTGTAATTCCCCCTCCACTATTCAAAGTCTCATGAATCATGTATTTCTCCCTTTCCTCTATCACTTTGAGTTAGTATTCTTTGATGGTATTCACATCTATAGTAAAATGTGGCCAACCCATCTCACCCATGTGGATCAAGTTCTCCATCTCCTCTCCAAGCACCAAATTTTCCTCAAATAGTATAAATGTTCTTTTGGAATCATTGAAGTTGAGTACGTGGGTCATATTGTTGGCAAGGATGGTGTAAGGGTGGATCCTAATAAAACTAAAGCTATGTAGAATTGGCCTTTCCCTAAAACTCTTAAAATCCTATGTGGTATCCTGGGTTTAATGGGATATTATAGTTATTTTGTTCATAATTATGGAAAATTTTTGGCTCCACTAACAACTCTCCTTAAAAACAATGCTTTCAGTTGGACTCCAACAACTAACCAATCCTTCCAAGCCTTGAAAGAATCTATGTGCACTACTCTTGTACTGGCCCTCCCTGAATTCACCAAGACCTTTGTTGTGGAATGTGATGCATCTGGGAGAGGAATCGGGGTAGTTCTCATGCAATATGGATGACCTTTGGATTTCAACAAAAAATAGTTTTCAGAGCCATATTTGGGCTAATCGATCTATGAAAAGGATAGGTTGGCTATTTTGCATGTAGTGGATCTATGGCACCCTTATCTGTTGTGACAACGCTTCCAAATTAAAATGGACCATCAAAGGCTCAAATACTTCTTGGAACAATGAATTTCATCCCCAGAGAAAAAAAAAATGGGTGACCAAGATGTTTGGATATGATTATGAGATAATTTACAAAAAGGGAAAAGAAAATGTGGTGGATGGTGCTCTTTCTAGGATATATGAAGAAGAAGGGTCCACCTTTTCCCTCTCATTCACTGTTGCATATTGGCTTCTAGATTTTATCTGGGAATGGTTGCAAGACCCAAACATTTCTAGCCTAATCGAAAAACCACAACATGATCCACAAGCTTCTCTAGGGTACTCTTGGCAGAATGAAGAGTTTCACTATAAAGGTCGCTTGTATTTAAGAAAAAAATCGGCCCTTAAATCCATGGTGCTCTCTAAATTTCATGCTTCACCTATAGTTGTACATTTAGGTTTTACCAAAACTTATGAATGGGTCAAACATTCTTTCTTCTGGGATGATATGACACGAGACATCCACACCTTTGTGTCTGAATGTGATACCTCTCAACGTAATAAGGGAGAGACTTTCAAAACTCCTAGCACACTCCAACCACTTACCATTCCACCTACTATTTGTATGGATATTTATATGGATTTCATTGTTGTCTTATTGAAATTATGCAATATTTTAGTCATAATGGTGGTAGTGGATCATATTTCCAAATATGCTCATTTTTTTGTTCTTCAACACTCATTCACCACATCCATAGTGGTTCATTTTTTTATGGATAATAACTTCAAACTCCATGGCATGCCTCATTCTGTTGTTTTTTATCATGATCTAAATTTTACCAACAATTTTTGGCAAGAATTATTTAGGTTCCAAGGCACCCAATTGCATCTTATCACAGTCAATCATCCCCATATTGATGGCCAAACCAAAGTGGTCAAAAAGTGTTTGGAAACATATTTGAGGTGTTTTGTGTTTGAAAGACAACATCAGTGGGTCCAGTGGTTACCATTAGTTTGAAAATGGTACAACACCTCTTACCATATGGCCACTCACATGAATCCCTTTAAAGCAGTCTATAGATAGAAGCCACCATTGGTTCTCCCATACATGTTGGGTATCTCCAAGGTTCAAGAGGTTGTCCACAATCTTACAGTCTGCATTACCATTCTCCATACTCTCAAAGAAAATTTGTTCATGGCTCAAAAATGCATGAAGAAACAAGTAGATCAAGGTCGTTCTAAATGTCAATTTTCTCAAGGGGACTAGGTGTTTCTTCATCTACAACCATACAAGAAGAATTCACTAAAGTCCCAACAGTGTCATAAACTTTCCCCCAAATTTTATGGTCCTTATACCATTCTCAAATGCATGGGGCCAGTGGCCTATCATTTAGCTTTTCCTAGTCACTTGTTGGCCCTTGACCAATTTTTGGGAGATCCTTGGTCAAGTTTGACCTATTTTGGACTTCAAAAGCCTGTCAAAGGCAGAGCGCAAGACAAAGCAGAGATTGTGGGATCTCGACCCTTTTTTGGGTCCTGTCTGGGATTTGGGAATATGTAACGGGTATGGGAATTTCGGCCCATGGGTTTACCCATGCTTAGGCCTATTTTGTATGTATAAATAGAAGGATAGGAAATGTAAGAAGTAGTTGTGCAAGTTAGCTAAGTGCTAAGATTTGGATCTACGTGATCAAGAATTGTAAGGCTTTGTGCATACTATGTGAGACTTGAAAAGCTAAGTGAAAGTCATTGTAAGAGACTGTAGAAGGCTGTGTGCTTAGATCTACTTGGGGAAGGAGGATCTAGCGAGATGTGCAGATCTCCTGTCCTATCCAAATTAAGGTTTTTGTGGATCTGTGCATGTATTTGATTGAAGAAGCTAATAAAGAAGAAGAGTTGGTGGACGTAGTCCTAGGGTGGGGGTGAACCATGTATATGCTGTGTTGCTTTGCTTTGTGCAATGTGTTGGTATAGTTTTGTGTTATCTGCTAAGTGATTTGATCTAGATAGATAGATCTGTTTATGCTTTGTGCTTATGATAAATCTGGATGCTAGATCTAACCTCTGTGAACTTTCTTAGTGCTTTAATATGTTAGATCTGATCTAATTCCTTATGCTAAGTGCTTAGATACATTAGATCTAGGTGAATGTTGTGATGCTTTGTTTTATCTACAGAGTAGATATTGGTTAGATATTGATGAAGGTTTACTACTGAGTGCTCTTTTAAATACTAGAATCATAGATCTATGTCCCAGCTAAGGTTGCAGACATCTGAGTCCTGCAACCACCCTTGCCTCTACCTAGGGTGAGACTTCATCTTCTTCACAGGTGTTGCCGAAAGGGCTAGTAGTTAGGGTTTTTTTGGTGCGTTGTTGTAGCGTTGAACCCAGGTCTTCCCCTGTACCAACAAATGGTTTTGTTGCCAGGACCTGAAACTATGATTGTTGGGAACTAAGAAAGGAGAATCTTTGTGCAAAGATCCGACCTGAAACTGTGACTGTTGGGAACTGAGAAAGGAGAATCTTTGTGCAAAGATCCGACCTAAAATTTTGAAAGCTATGTACATAGATCTGTCTCTCTGGTGCACATTACTCTACTTCATTTGTGAATCTCTGTGCTAAAGAAAAGAAGTTTGATCTGAAGAAAAGAGGTAAGATCCGAAAGTTTATGCTCTGAGAAAGGTAAAAGTGAGAATTCTTGATTAAAATAGGTAAGATCTGCAATCTCTGTGCTCTGATAAAAGTAAGAATAGTGAAAATTTTTATATTTGAAAGCTTTGTGCTCTGTATAAGTAAGACAAGTGGATTTTTTTTTCTAAAGTATGGATCTAGGTATGTTTGATAGATTTTGTCCTAGCTTGAAAAGTAGGGAACTAGTAGATGAAAGAAGGTTTGATATATGTAGATCTGATAATAATAGTGAAAGATATGTTATACCTATGCATAAAAAGAATGTTTGGACTAGCAAGTGGATGCAGGATCCTAGAAAGATTTTTTTGCAGGTTAGCTACCATGATCCTAGTGCACAGCTCAGGAAAGGCTAGGAATTATTTAAAATAAAGAGAGGATTAACCCTCTGTTACAGTTGCAGAAAATGAGGACATATTGCTAAGGAATGACTTGGAGAAGACCTAGTTGTCTTTTTTGTAAAGCTATGGACCATGAAGTATTGGATTTCCCTAGAATTATTGCTAAAGTTGAAAGAATGAATTTGAACCAAGAAAACCCTAAGGCAGATCCATAAACTAAGATTATGGAAGAATCCCAGAAAGAATAAGAGAACGTATCATTACAGATAAGAGAAACCTTGAATGACCACTGACATGTCAGACTATAAGAGATCTTCAAAGAAAAATAATGCATTAAAGCAAGATTAGGAGACTTCAACGTTAACTGTGTTCTAGATGAGGAAACACAGGTGAATGTTATGACATAAAGAACTTGGGAACTTTTAGGAAAGCATGCTATGGTTCCTTCACTGGGAGGAATAGGACTATTCAGAGGAAAACCTATAACCCTATGTGGAAATCTTGCTCAGATACCTGTGAATGTCAATGGAACTTCGATAGAAAAAGATTTTGAGATCATTAAATTTATTGAGGACAACGCTCCATTTACCATGTTACTAGGAATACCTTGGATTGAAAGAGATCAAGCTAGAAGGAAGGAAGAAGAAGAAGTCTTAGAGAAGAAGAAGAAAGAGTTAAAATATTTTATAACTAAAAGGTTCGAACACTTAATTGAAGAACAGATTGAAGATATCTAACATCAACGACGTAAATATCAAAGTTGCAAGAATACTAGAATACTCACAAGAGATTGAAGTACATATTCTAGATAAAGAAGAAGTATTACCCTTGAATCCTGGGAAATAATCTCAACAATGCGAAGTGACTGTGCCAAAAGAAGATAAGAATCATAATGGGAAAATGAATATCGAGACGAAGCTCACTGGAAAGAAGGCTAGAAAAATAAGTAAATAGAGAGCTAAGATCAAAAAGTTGCATAAAGATCTAGAAGGAACCTCTCAGAAGAAAATTTTACAAACTTGGAGCTTTGCTAGGATATCAGCACAGCGACACATGGCACTTCGCCATGGTGAAGCAATATAGCCATTGCAAACATTATAACCATTAGACCAACACTCCAAATGGGTAGAAAGGCATTTATGACCAGACAACTCGCCATCAGACCATTGGGACCATGCCATAATGGACAGAACAGAGTTCATGAAGGCTTCATACTCATTGCAAGAAACCCGTTGCTGAGTTACCTATTTATCTCGTCACGCCATGCACTGAGAAGACTTTTTCTAACCAATAAATTGAGCCCGCAAACTAAGTTGATCCTGCACAGTGATCATCTCATTGTTTCCATCTATTCCATCACAGTGTCTAAGTTAATATGAACCCAATCTAGTTAATCCTGAGAATGTATGTTCGAGGAGCTCAATGTAGTTGTTGGCCCTTGACCAAGTTTTGGGAGATTCTTGGTCATAGTGACCTACTTTGGGACTTTGAAAGCATGTTGAAGGAGGAGTGCAAGATGAAGCGAAGATTATGGGATCTTGGCCCACTTTTGGATCATTTTTGGGTTTTTGGGAATATGTAATGGGAATGGGATGTCGGCCCATGGGTTTACCCATGTTTAGGCCTATTTTGTATGTATAAATAGAAGGATAGGCAATGTAAGAAGTAGTTGGAGTCGAAGTTGAATCATCATTTATGTGATGTATGCTAAGTGCAAGTAGGGTTTTCTAAGTGCTTTGTGCATGACTATGAGAGACTTGCAGAGCTAAGTGCAAGTGGTTGTAATAGATAGCGGAAGGCTTAGTGCTATAACGCAAGGAAGAAGGATCTAGTGAGCTACACAGATATTCTGTGCTGTTCATAGTAAGTGTTTTGATGGCTTTGACTGAAGACAATAAAGAAGAAGATTTGGTAGATGTAGCCCCAGGGTGGGGTTGAACCACGTAAACACTGTGTTGTCTTTCTTTGTGCCTGTCTTAATGTGTTTATGTCTTCTTTTGCTAAGTGATTTAAGATGATTAAATAGATCTGCTTATTCTTAGTGCTAATGATATGTGAGAATATTAGATATGATCCATATGAATATGCTTAGTGCTTGATCTACTAGATCTGACCTATCTATTGATGCTAAGTGCTTAAGTACATTATAACAATGTGAACGCTGCGAAGCCCTATTTTATTAGCAAAGTGATTAATGATTATATATTGAGGAACTGGCAGTGCTAAGTGCTTTATTAAGTAGTACAATCAAAGATCTGTGTCCTAGATAAGGTTGTAGACACTTGATTCTTACAACCACCCCTGCCTCTACCTCAGGTGAGACTTCATCTGCTTCGTAGGTGTTTTTGAAAGGGCCGGTAGTTAGGGATTTTTTGGTGTGTCATTGTAGTGTTGAACCCTGAGTCTACCCCTATTCCAACAAATGGTTTTGTTGCCGAGATCTGAAACTGCGATTGTTGAGAAATGAGAAAGAAGAAGCTCTGTGCAAAGATTCGACCTGGGATTGTGAAATCTCTGTGCGTAGATTTGTGCCCTATTGTGTAGTGTCCTACTTGATTTATAAATATATGTGCTAAAGAAGGAAACCCGATCTGAAGAAAGGAGGTCAGATCTGAAGGAAAGAAGCAAGATCTGAAAGCTTTGTGCTCTAAGAAAGGTAAAAGTGAGAATTTCTGATTAAAAGAGGTAATATCTGCAAGCTTTGTGCTCTGATAAAGGTAAGAATAGTTAAAAGTTTTAGATCTAGAAGCTTTGTGCTCTATATAAGTAAGATAAGTGGAAATGTTTGTTTCTAGAGTATGGATCTAGGTATGTTTAATAGAGTCTATCCTAGTTTGAAAACTAGGGCATTAATAGATGAGAGAAGATTTGATATGAGTAGATCTGATAAGAATAGTGAAAGATATGTTATACCTATGCATAGAAAGAATGTTTGGACTAACGAATGGATGCAGGATTCCATGAAGAATTTATTGCAGGTTAGCTCCTATGATCCTAGTGCACAGTACAAAAGAGGTTGGGGATCATTTAAAAGAAAAAGAGGATTAACCCTCTGTTACAGTTGCAGAAAACTAGGACATCTTGTTAAATAATGCCCGGGGAGAAGACCTAGTTGTCTTTGTTGCAAATCTATGGACCATGAAGTGTTGGATTTCCCCAGAATGATTGCTAAGATTAAAGGAATGAATATGAATCAAGAAAACCCTAAGGCATCTCTAGAGGATATAGCAGAACCCCAGGAAGAATCATAGAAAATATTGCTACAGATGAGAGAAACCTTGAATGACCACCGACATGTTAGGTTATCAGAGATCTTTAAAGAAAATGAATGCCTTGAAGAAAGAATAGGAGACTTTGACATTGACTGTGTTCTAGATGAGGAAACACAGGTGACTATCATGACAGAGAGAACTTGGGAAGCTATAGGAAGGCCTGCTATGATTCCTTCATTAGGAGGAATAGGGTTATTCAGAGGAAAACTGGTAAACTTGTGTGGAAGGCTCGCTCAAATACCTATGACCGTCAATGGAACTTTGACAGAGGAATATTTTGAGATTATTCAATTTATCGAGGACAACGCCCCATTTACCATGTTAATAGGAAAACCTTGGATTGACAGAGCTCAAGCCAGACGAAAGGAAGAAGAGGTTTTGGAGCAGAAGAAATAAGAATTAAAAGATTTCATGACCAGAAAGATCGCACAATTGATTGAAGAACAGGAGAACAGATCGAAGCTATTTGACACTAGAGACTCTGATGTCGAAGATGCAAGAACACCAGAAGACCCATAGAATACTGAAGTACTTACTCTAGATAAAGAAGAGGTATTACCCTGAATCCTAGGAAAGAATCTCAACATCGCACAGTGACTATGTTAAAAGAAGATAAGAATTAGAATGGAAAAAGACATACCGAGTCAAAGATCACTGGAAAGAAGGCTAGAAAGATAATAAGAAGCAGGCTAAGATTGAAAAGTTATAGAATATTCCAGAGGCAAATTCGCAGAAAGAAAATTTGTGGAAATGGAACTTCGTCGGGATATCAGAACAATGACACATGGTACTTCGCCAGGGCGAAGAAATATAGCCTTTGGGGCCAATATATCCATTTGAATCTCGCTCCGAACAGGTTGAAAAACATTTACATATCGACACCAAACTTTTGGACTGCACCATAACTAATAGAACAGGAGTTAATGAGGCTTCATACCCGTTACAAGCAAACCGTTTCTGAGTTGCCTACTTATCCCGTCGCGCCATGCACAAAGAACACTTTTGATAACTAAGAGTTTGAGCCCGCAGACTAAGTGAATTGTATACAATGATCATTGCGCTATTGTTGTTTGTTCTAGTGTCGTATCTAAGTTCATCATGACCCCGATAATTTTAATCTTGAGCGCGTATGTCCGACGAGCTCACCGCAGTTGAAGAATCAGTAACGAAATTTCTTCTCGACTTAATGACTGAAAGATTCATGTCAGAGAGAGGAGTGTCTATAGGTGTACAAGCATCTTTGACGAGAGGGCTACTGACCTCTCCATCCACTGAGTAGATGAAAAGTGAACTAAGTATAGGGATGATATCACCAATGCTAATTTAATCCTGAGTATACTACCCACCTATCTACCCCCTATGAGCGACGCAATAAATCGAGACAATGTGCCTAGAGATTTTGAGTATTCCTTGGTCACTGCGTACCTCCCGAAGGGGATATGCGCAGTTCGCGCCAACCAAGATAAAATTGCAGCGTTGAAGTTTGGTGACTTCAACCTCGGATACAAGAAGGTCTATAGCATGCTTGCCCCACATAAGTATCTGACCAGAACAAAAGGAAAAAATTCAAAGATAATTCCTCAATCATGGACCCATAACCTCATGCAGTCCACAATGCTCAATGTCATGAAGATCCCGCACTTTGGAAGGCACCAAGAAGTGAACGCATGCGTCAAAATGCTATTGTCTTGCTACCATGGCGGATATATATGGTTAAAATTTTGTATCACAATGGATCTGACGTTGATCAATCAGATCACAGGGCTAAGCATGCAAGGCCCTGACCCACAAGATTTTTACCCGGAAAAATCCATGGATTGCGCTCTTGCGCAAAATATTAAAGGCACCTATGGAGATGTCGGGAAGGGCATGCAAGGATACAAGGTAGATTCTATCCAAAGCGACGTAGTGCGCCTCCCCTGCCAATTGATTGCAGGAAATTTGGTGCGAAATAATTGACCCACCCAAGTCACTGGATTCATAGTCGACCTCGTAGGGAAGTGCACAGAAGGACTTCAGATGAATTGGGTGAAGTACCTGGTAAAATAGTTGGAACTAGATTGTAAGGAAGCGTAAGATCAGGGATACAAATTCCACTTCAACTCACCTCTTATACTGATTGCTTTCATCGCATGGGAGATGTAGGAAGGTGCAAACTTCCCGGACATCGAGCCCTTTGAACCTTTGGCCGCAAATTTCAGTATGCTATGGTACTCTAGCAACATGAAGAAGAAATGATAGTCGAATGTTGTGTTCCACACATATTACAACCAGTTGAAGACACCCATCCAGTCTGAGCTGCATATAAACCTGAACACTCTCCACAGTTTCAGACCTTTAATGAAGTTCAGTGTGGACCACCATTTCATCTATATCACAACACGAGTTGAAAAACACAAGGAACAATTGTAGTCTTACTACAAGCTAATGGAGGAGGACTTGGAGGATATCACCAAGGACTGGTTGGTGGACCACCTCATTCCAGTAGACCCTGCGGAGATGTCTGACTTAGATAGTTCATAAGCAATGCATGATACACCTGGACCTAGAAAGATAAATAAGACTGAAGAGATCCATGATTTAGACAGTGCATCCATAAAGACCTCTTGCATCTCAACAGAGAAAGGAGGATATGGTGGAGAGATAGATGGCGTAGAAGTTGAACAGAAGAAAGGTGAGGTTACACCTCCTAGAGATGAGGAGGACCCCTCAAAGAAAAGGAAGGTTTCCCCACCGAAACCCCCATCCCGGAAGAAAGTGAAAGCAACCAGGACCAAATTTGAGACCACCCTCACCTCAGACAACTTCGACTTCATCGTCGCAACACTGAACGATGCTTCGCTGGAGATAGCATAGAAGCAAGAAGCTAAGAAGGAGGAGGTGTTCATTCGGATTAAGGACGATCTCCAAGGGGTGAAACAGACATTACAGTCTAGCCGCGTAGTTTCCACTGCGCCTTTGTTAGAAGGAACAACAGAATTAGGTGATGAGCCAACTCAACTACACTACATCATTGATAGAGTCGAAGCTTTCCTTCGATGAGCTCAGGAAGAGACAGCACAAGCCACCTAGGCTTTAGCGAAAGTACATAAATACCTTGAGGAGAAACGCAGTGTTGTAGAATGAGAAAAGATTGCTCTCTGAGCAAAGTGGGATAAAGAAAAAACACAGTTGCAACAAAGCAAGGAACAATTTCTTGTTGAGCAACTCGAAGTAAAGGAAATGGTTCATAGAGCACTTCGCTCTGTGACAGTCGTCGAAGTAAAGACAGAAGAACAAGTTCCACAATAGGTGGCACAAATTGAAGAGGTAATCCAACAACTCCAATAGCACATAGCATACTTGGAGCTCCACATTGTGCCCGAGACCCCTCAAGATATAAGAGACCTAAGGGAAGCAACTTCCCACGACGCAATTGACAGATTGAAAGCTCTTGCCTTAGAATGCAAGAAACTGAGCAACTGGAGTGCCCAAACATATGAGAACCTCACTGAAAACCTAGAGTTACAGGCTTTGAAGTCGTAAATCAAGGAAGAAAAACAACACGCAGACACACTACAAGTGTAGCTGAAATCCCTGCCAGCCGTAGAAAGAATGAAGTGGTCTCAAGAGAAACACACTGCCCAACAA
>ML857526.1:38956-50935 GCA_009831015.1 Picea engelmannii
TTGTAAAATTCCCTCTACCCTTGATGCACTATAGGGGAATATTACTCGATTCTTCTTCCCATATACACAATGTTCATAGAAATAAAAATATAGAGAGGATTTATACATACCTTTTGTTAGCACCAAAAGTCACTCCTGGATTGTAGCAGGAGTAAGCCTGATACCCATCAGTTTGTATGTCACAAGTTGGTTACAAAAGGGTGATCAAATGGGAGTAAACTCAGAATAATATCTCTTTAACTCAAAAGAATGGGTTGGACATGCATAGATAAGTGAGGTCATGATCTAACTTAAGCCAATGAGTTTGCATCATGGTGAGTAGGCAGAAGAAAAGGTGAGAAAGGTATGAAGGTCTACTCTAGACATCCAATCTTCCAACATCCTTTGGAGGAAAAGTCTCAGATATAAGATCCTCTCAGATCTGAAAACTTTAGGAAACTTAAAGTTACTACAAAAAAAGATATAGTCAAACATACACTATATGATAGTCACAACACTCGACTGGATCATCCATGCCCAGGCTTTAAGAGTCAGAAACAAGGAATAAAAAAATAATTTGGCTGCCATTAAACAAGAAGTCTCAAGTATCGTTCATAACCAGAGAACTAGAGGCCTCATCAAAACATTACAATCGGGATCTTAGCTCTACCATCGATCCCTACAAAAATATAAAAAATGAGTTTATATATTTAGAGAAATTTTCTCCCTTAACAACAGGAGAGTCGTTGAGTTGTTTCATTTAAGGCTTTATGTGTGTGTGGTCTTCTTGCAGACTGTGCACACAACTTCTTGTCTAACACTAGTTTAGACGACATGGCTTTCATAGGGAACCTGTCCATCGGGGGTACCATGGGCTGACTATTCTAGACCTTTCCCCATGCCTTCCATTTATGGATTGAGCTGAAGTTTCAACAACCTGCTCAATCTTCAATAACTACTACTCCCATGGAGGGTGGTTGAGACTGAATACATAGGGGACGACCATGTGCCTCTCCCAAGGCTTGGAGACTAGAATCTTTTTTCTTCAGGCCCCATTCTCAATATATCCCAAGGCCATGACCTCGTGCCTATCTTCAAATGCATTTCAGCGCTTTCCCTTTTGGGGTGTTTTCACCTCCCCTGAATTTGATATAGCGATGCCCGAAATCGTTAAACGTTGGTTGAGATCAATGGTCATATTTGCTTCGAGATGGATGACCATGATCTATTTTATATTGAACAACCATGGCCCTCGTTCTCTTTGGCTCCACTTCATACAACCCTGAGGCTATGACCGTGCCCGAAACCAAAGGCGCTTCGTGAATTTCACCTATCGAAGATGAGAAGGAGTCAACTCCTCGTCCTTTAGACTCCTAGCATTGGAAATCACGATGGGGATCAACTTGTGTTAGAGCCTCCCTTATCTCTCATCTATATGGTCACCAGCTAGGACTGCGAACTCAACCCTCGGGGGTTCTGTAATTTTGTGTTTAAGGGTTTCAGGCTATGGGTGGATTTGTTGACGAGAACCCCGAAACGTTGACTCCCCAAAAATCTCAATCAGTTGTCACCTGTCCCCACTGGATCAGACAACTTAGACCATTTCAAGCCTCTGCCTGACATAAACCTCCATGCAACTTCATGGCCCCAATTACCCGAAGACCGCTAATCTTTACCATTAATGGATCCTCGTCATTGAAAAGCGATATTTTTCCTTTCTCTTACTTTGTGTCATTTTTCAACCATTCTCGGAGTTGTAGATAGTGAAAATGGAGACTTGGCCGACTAGACTTAGGCTTGGGAAGGAAAAGTTTCAGTGATGGAGGAAAAAAAAAGGGGTGGGGGGAGTGATTGTCCTTTGGAAGAGACAAAAGGAACCCAGAGCCGATCTCTCTGGCATACTGATAGGGAAAAATGGTCAATCGACAAGGATGACTACGAATGAAAGAGAAAGACATGCCGGGATGGGGAGGAAAATCACGATGGAGTCGACAGAAGGGGAGAAAACAAGAAAAATTACAGACACAGGAAGGAAATACAGACCCCCAAGGATTTGACAGGAATATGTTATAACACCTTCAACCATACCTTTACCATGTAATACTCAAAGGCCTTTCTTTCCAATATTCCCCAGAATTTGATGCCACAACATAGTCTTTTCTCTAGAGAGTGTAGGTGTTTTTTCTTCTTCAGATCCAATATGAGGAACAATGAAACTATTAATATTACACCCATCACTAATAGTTCTTCCATATAGCTTATACATAGTTCTAAACCAAACTCCCTTCAACAACACCATTTCTCCTCAAACCATCATGTAAGTTTATTTCTCAAACATTGTTTTTACCCATGCATTGTCCATTTTGCTTACAAAAATCAATTTTCTGGCCAATCTTGGGATGTGTATAACACCAGGTAATTTTATAATCATTCCATCCATGAGCTTCAACTTGAATTTTCCTTGTTCTATTATTTTTCCTGTCGATTCATCACCTAGGAAAACATCACCTCTGCCATACCTTTCATATTCACAAAACCACTCCTTGTGAGGAGTCATATGAAATGATGCACCCGAGTCAACCAACCATGCATCATGATATTCATGTGTTCTTGAAGAATAAAAGTACACATCCCTTCCTTCTTGCGAGGATGTTTTTTCTTCTATAGAAGGAGAATCTTCAAACCCTTCCCTCTCTCAACACTTTTGGATCTACATTGCTTCTTGTAGTGACCTTTTCTTCCACATCTCCATCATACATTTACAAAAATTTCTAGGAGATTTAGATCTCCCACTCGAGGATTTAGATATATTTCTTTTTTTGGAGAGTCCTCTTGCAAATAATTCATGTGTACTATGTCCTTCCATGTTCTTCCATCTCATATCCTCCAACAACAAGGGTGATACCACATCATCGAAACTTAAAGTAGTTGTATTACTACCTATGGCCACAACTAGACTATTCCATGAGTCTGGTAAAGAGCACAATAAATCAATACACTTATCTTCATCAGAAATATTAATCTCAATAGATAATAGCTAACTTACCACAATATCGAAGGAATTCAACTGCTCTGTCGAATCTCCATCTTTTATCCTTATGTTATACAACTTATTCCATAATAACAATTTGTTTACAAGGGATTTAGACTGATATAAAGTCCCTAAATTATCCCATAATTCCTTGGATATAACTTCCCCTAACACATTTAATAATACTGAATTTGAGAGACACAACCAGATTCTGCTCTTTACCTTTCGATCCAACTTTTTCCAGTCTTGTGCTAGTGTTCATGTAGGTGCAGTACCCAGATCCACAAAGATCCACTGATCTTTTTCCACAAACATATCTTTCATATTGATCTTCCATGGCTCAAAACTTTTTCCATTAAATTTCTCAATATCTATTTTCAAACTGCTCACCATGTATTTTCACCTGAAGAATCGATACTCCAGATCTCCTGCTATAACAAGGCTTATCACATACCCAAGCCAAACCCTTATCCAAAAGGCATCCCCTAAAGCCAATAACAACTCTGATACCAAATGTATATTTTAACCTTGTACAATTATTTATTGCTAACATATTCTCAATAAAAATAGAAAATATACAATGGCACACACACACACACACACATTACACAAAGATTTTTACCCTGGAAACCCAAATCAAGAAAACCAACAACATGTTTAGAGACAAACCTCTAATATTCTATTCATATCTTCATTGTTTACAATAAAATACATACGTAGGATCTTACAACATCCAAAACCCCTAATCCATTGACCTGGATTAGTCAACAACCCTAATTCTTTAACCTAAATTAGAAAACCATGTGTTGAAAAACTGCCCAAAAATAGACGCAAAAAACACCATTTTTTTTCTTCAGGGGTATTTCCCTTTCCCCCTGCAAACTTCCTAGATAGGGGGGCTATGTCCCTCATGACCCCATGGTAAATTGGGAGGGGAGGGGGGTGGTTAGAACCCCACATGCACCCAACGCAACACAGACACTAGATCTATTTGTGGAAATAATATAACACATACCCAACACACCTTGTGTTGGTTTTTAAGGATTCATCATTCCTTGTCCCCAACAAAATACCCCTTATCAACATCAAATAATTTTATTCTAGGGTTTGTATTAAAGGATTTGGTATCTGGCCCCCATTTATTTCATTGATATATAACTCAATCATTTCTCACATGCTCAACTTCAACACATTCTTGCATCATGGGGATTTGTACATCGATTCCATTGTATTATCTCCAATCGAAGACCACTAGACATGTATGGATATATTTTCAGCATTATATTGAGCCCTCTAGTGAGGGCCTCTCTTCAAGTAACCCCTACATGTTATGGCTAGTTTGTATTGATGGTTACAATGTTCTAGATCCAATTAAAGACCACAAGAAACATATGTCCCTTTTCAACATTGTTTGGAGCCCTCAAGAAAAATACACCCTTAAAGTGACTCCCTATGTATTCATGCCCAACACCCTTGTGGAAATCTTTTTTTGCAATTCTGTGTTTCCCAAGGTGCCATTATTCCCTCACATGTCAACTATTCATCTTTCTCAATAATTGAATCTATATTTGTCCATGTGGAAAGAGGATGCATACTCTTCAACTCCAGGTTCAATTGTGATGGAAGAAACATTTATTTTTCAAATGTATTTATATCTAGACTCTTTTTCCATGATATCATATTGTACTTTTCTTTAACAATTTCATAAGTATGGGGTTGTTTCCTTGTTTTTATAGAGATTACATGTATATGTATCACCCCCTTCTTGTTTATTTTTCAGGTGGGTTATGTTACCACTCAAACTATCACTAAAAGGAAATTACTTCCCTATGTAGGAGAACCTAGAGGCAACTACTAGGCAAGCCACCCACTATCACCTCGTTGGCCTTGCCTCTTGCTTTTTTTAAACCATAAATGTAATTTTTTATTATATATGTAAAAAACATGTTTTTTTGAAGCAACAACAAGTACAAAAATACGTCCATGAGTTTTCCAAAAAACTACATAATTCTAGTTCGCTAAATACAAAATTAGTTACTAGCCTAGAATTCCAAGTGTTTTTACAGGCATCCTACTGAACAAACTGACATAAAATGTAGATAAAATAGAGAAAACATTGATAATACACATTATTTCACATTTTTCTACTCTTATTGTTCCTCTCCAACTCATTGATTAGCCTCATCTTCGACCTCCATAGGGACCTGGTACCTAGTTTCTTCCTCTACCTCCCCTCCATGAATGGATCTTTGAGTGCCATTGTTGTTGGAAGCCAACATAAAATTGTTCGTATGTTGTGCTAAAATCAGAGACCACAATTTTCCACACTCAACCTCTATCGAATCCAAGCAACCCATGAAACTAAGAAGAAGACTTGACACATTTGCATTTTGATAAATATTGATGTGTTCTAGTTCCGCAACTTTGGCCATGAGAACCAAGATGGAACTACTATTTTCTTTCCCAATTTACTCATGCCTCTAAAGGATTGTCTTGATCTCCTAGGTGTCTTCTCCTACCATTGCTTTCTTCTTTGTTGACCATGTCTCAAAATGAATGACCACCTTGAACACTAATCCTAGAGTTATTCCTTGGCCTGACGAAACGCCCTATGCTTCCCAAACTCCCTCATGCCACCTGAGCATAACCTCTTCTAACTAACGATAATTGAGAGAATAATTCCTCATGCTCTCAAAAACCATTACAACAAACAACAACTCTCATAGTAAACCCACCTCCATCATAGAAAACTCAGGGAGAATCCTCCATCGCCTAACCATGATAGTAGAACCCCCTTTAAAATACACCCTTGGACAAGCCTCAAGGTTGCAAAGAATATGCCAATTCCAAACACAACAAGTCTCGTATACATCCCCCATTCTAGATCTATTGGTTTATCACCCTTTATGAACCATCACAAGAATTAAATGTAGGCTTGCTCGCATGTCCCTGTTGTCCCTCCACCAACTTATAAACACATTCTTGTATGAATATCCATGCCAAATTTCCTATGATTTCACATGTCATTGAATCGAAATTAATGGAGTGATTTGTCATTGACAAACTAGGGGATAAGGAGATAATGAAACTCCCCATTTTGCAACATTTTCCCTAAATGTAGAGAGTAAGCTAGCTTGGACCAGACATCTAATTATCTATTCAATAATCTCAGAATATGATATATTGATATGTGTTTGAATTGAGAAACAATTTATTTGATTCAATCCACTAGACTTTGTAATTTATGCCCTCCTAGATTCAAATTAAATTTAATGGCTCGAATGATGATCATAGAGTCTCTGAAAATCAATACTTTAATTCCCTAAGATTTAGAAATATTTAATCCACACAATAAATAGTGTTCCTTGACTATATTATTATAACCCAGGCATAGTGAATTAGCTCGTTCCCCTTGAGATCATGAAGACTCTCACTTTCTCATGTTTCCCCTAACCTTGCCTCTCATTTTAAAGCTAAAGGAAAACAAGGTTTTCCTAACCTAAGGAGGATATACCTAAAGGCCAAGCTAAATCAAATCATTGGTCATCAAGAGGAGTTCTAAGACTAGGCTTGACTAAGGATTTGGTAAGATTAACACTATCCACTCTCAAAGGGTAAAGGAAAATTTTAGGTGTGAGTGAAGAACATGCCAAAAATGCCAATTACGAACAAGATTTGAAATATTTAACTTAGACAACAATGATCATTCAAAGTGATTCTTGGAAATGAAAATAAGTATTTCTCAAGAGATCATGCACCAAAACAATTTATCATATATACCATGAAAATCAAAGTATGTATATCAATGGTAATGTATGTGAGGGAATATTAACCACAAATTATGTCTACAAGTAAACCATGACACATGTATTACTCTGTTTTAAGAGGGAAGAATTCAGGAAACAACATACACCATGTATTTAAATAATTCCAAATATCAAAGTGCCATCTTCTGTAAGGTACCAAACGTAATGTAATATGCAGAAAGAAAAATATTTAGAAAATAACGATGGAACAATACAATATTGAGAATAGCAATACCAACAATAATACCTTTATTGAAAGAAACTAGTGTTCACACTTTGAGGGGGAAACTTCCAACCGAGCAGATATCTATTACAATAAATATCAAGACAAAGCTTTCTCATGCCTCCTACTTTTATTTATACTAATTATATCTTATAAAGAACATTATAGAGGAAGATATTTCTATAAGAAGAAGCTTCTATTAGGTATTCTTACACTAAATTGTTCACATTTATTAAATAGGCCTTATTAACTAATGTCAGCATTTATTACATGGAAAATATATTATTATATCTACGTGAGGATTTAGGGAGGTTAGGTCCCTAAAATTCCCTCCCCCTTGAAAACGAGTCGTTTCCTTAAGGCTTAAGATGAGGAAATTATTGTAGAATGGTTGTTAGCTCTTAGGTGGCACCTTCTAGTGTAGTATCCTTCCATTGAAATAATATTTCTTGGATGGTGCACTGATGGAGATGACGCTCGCGTTGGTTCAATACTACTTGTGGATGCAACCAAATAGAACCTTCTTCATCCAATTCTGGTAGACTAGTTTGGGTGTGGCACTTGGTGCAATTACTTTCTCTAGGCATGAGACATGAAAAAAAAGATGTATCTTGGAGTGATGTTGGCATAGGGGCAGACCCAGGGTTCAACGATACAACAACGCACCAACAAAACCCTAACTACCGGCCCTTTTGGCAACACTTGCGAAGAATATGAAGTCTCACTCGAGGTAGAGGCAGGGGTGGTTGCAGGACTCAGATGTCTGCAACCTTAGCTATGACACATCTCCATGATTCTAGTATTTAACAGAGCACTCGGTAGTAAACCTTCATCAATATCTAACCAATATCTACTTTGTAGATAAAACAAAGCCTTGCAACGTTCACCCAGATCTAATGTATCTAAGCACTTAGCATAAGGAATTAGATCAGATCTAATTGACACAAAGTTCACAGAGGTCAGATCTAGCATCCAGATTTATCATAAGCATAAAGAATAAACAAATCTATCTATATAGATCAAAGCACTTAGTAGATAACACAAAAGTATACCAACACATCGCACAAAGTAGAGCAACACAACATATACATGTTTCACCCCCAACCTGGGGCTACGTCCACCAACTCTTCTTCTTTATTATATTGTTCAATCAGATACATGCACAGAGCCACATAAACCTTTCTCCACATAGGACAGAAGATTTGTGCAGCTCGCTAGATCCTCCTTCCCCGAGTATATCTAGGCACACGTCCTTTTAAAGTCTCTTACAATGACTTGCACTTAGCTCTGCAAGTCTCACACAGTATGCACAAAGCCTTACAATTCTTGATCACACAGATCCAACTCTTAGCACTTAGCCAACTTGCACAACTACTTCTTACATTGCCTAGCCTTCTATTTATACATACAAAATAGGCCTAAGCATGGGTAAACCCATGGGCCGACATTCCCATACCCGTTAGATATTCCCAAATCCCAAAAAGGACCCAAAAAGGGGTCAATATCCCATGATCTCTACTTCATCTTGCGCTCCGCCTTTGACAGGATGTCGAAGTCCAAAATAGGTCTAACTTGACCAAGGATCTCCCAAAACTTGGTCAAGGGCCAGCAGGCCCCCAACACTCACCTGTGACTTGTCCCGAGTCACTTTGATGTAGGGAGTTTTGCCTTGAAATCCTCAAGCTTGGCTCGAGATGCTTCGACTTGTTGTTGTGCTATGACCTCTTGTTCAACAAACTCTTGGATGACTACATCATTCACAGGTCCTTCCAAGCATTGTTCAGCTGCATTAACAACCTGCTCTAGTTCTTCTCCTCAGCCTTCAACTTCTGTGAACAATTGGTATGCCTTATCTTGCACGGGTTGGAGTCTCTGAGTTACTTCCATAACTCTACTCTGAATAGCATGAATCTGTTGATGGGAGGTGTGTTTCTCTTGATATCTCTTTATTCTTTCCATAGATGACAGGAGCTTCAACTGTGCCCGTATCGTTTCGTCTTGATACTTTGCCTATTGGAGCTATGACTCTAGTGATCTTAATTCTAGACTCTCAGCGAGTCGCTTGTATGTCAGGGCACTTCAATCACTCAGTTTCTTGTATTCCATAGCAAGGGCCTTTAGTATCTCAACTGCGCTCCTAGCAATTGCTTCTCTTTGGTCCTTCACAGCCTGTGGGGTCTTCGGCACTGCGCATAGTTCTAAGTCTGCGATGCGTTATTGTAGCTGCTGGATCACTTCTTCAAGCTACTCTAATTGCTGTGTAAATCGATTTTCTACCTTTATTTCTACGACTTTCATAGAGTGAAGTGCTATGTTGACCACTTCCTTTACTTCGAGTTTCGTAGCAAGCAACTGTTCTTTTCCTTGTTGTATCTATGCTTTTTCTTCATCAAAATTTTCTTGGAGGGAAATATTTTCCTGTTCTGCAGCTCGACGTGTTTTACAAGTACTCCTTGGCCATGAATCAAAGCCTGGGTGGCTTGGTCTATTTCCTCTTTTTCTCATCAAAGGAGAGCTTTGGCTATATCAGCTAATTGGTGGAGTTGGGTTGGTTTGTCTCCCAGCTCTGGTGTTCCCAATGGCAGAGGCATAGTGGATACTGTGTGGCTAGAGTGTAGTGCTTGTTTTACCCCTCAGAGTTCGATTTCAATCCTATCATACATTGCTTCATGCTTGGCCTCTTATTTGTCTTCTATTTCCAGCGAAGCATCGTTCAGGATTTCTATGAAGAAGTTGAAGTCATCATAGGTGAGGATAGTCTACATCTTGGTCATGGAAGCTTTCGATTTCTTCTGGGAAGAAGTTTTCATAGGTGAACCCTTCCTCTTCTTCAAGGGATCAACCTCATCTCCTTGATTCTGTTCGACTTCTTTTTCATCTAACTCTTTTCCATCACCTCCTTTCTCTGTTTATATGGAATCATTCTTCACGAATGCACTATCTAATCCTTGGACCTCTTCGGTCTTCTTTGTACTGCTTGGTCTAGGTGTATCCTACGCAGTTTCTGGGTTGTCAATGTTGGATATCTCTGTGGAGTTGGCACAGATAAGGAGGTCAGTGGACCATTCCTTAGTAATATCCTCTAGTTCCTCCTCTGTCATCTTGCATTAGGACTGAAGTTGTTTCTTATGTTCATCAGCGCGCACTATAATATAAATGAAATGTCAATCTGCACTGAACTTCATCAAAGGCTAGAACCGGTGTAGAGTGTTCGGAGTCATGCAAGACTCATACTGGATGGATCTCTTCAGATGATCGTAGTAGGTATGAAAAACAACATTTGACTCTCATTGTTTGTTCATATCGCTAGAATACCAAAGTGTACTGAACTTCGTGGCTAGCGGCTCAAATGGCTCGATGTCGGGGAAGGTCGCACCTTTCGGCATATCCCAGGCGATGAATGTGATAAGGATCAAAAGACAACTAAAATGGAATTTGTAACCTTGATATTTTTCTTCTCTGTAGTTGAGTTCCAACTGATATACCAGGTACTTCACCCAGTTCATTTGTAGGCCTTCCACACACTTCCCTGCGAGGTCGACTACAAAGCCAGTGACTTGGGTAGGTCAGTTATTTTATACTAACTTCCCTGTAATCAATTGACAAGAAAGGCACACTGCACCACTCTGGATAGAAGCTACCTTGTAGCCTCGCATCCCATTCTCTACATCATCGTAGGTGTGCGTTATCTTCTATGCTAGAGCGTGATCCATGGCTTTTCCTGGATAAAAATCTTGTGGATCAGGTCCCTGCATACTCAACCCTATGATCTGATTGATCAGCATCGAATCAACTGTGATACAGTGGTCTAGCCAAAAATAGCCGCCATGGTAACAAGAAAGAAACAACTTGAAACAAGAATTCACTTCCTAGTGTCTTCCGAAGTGTGGGATCTTCATGATGTTCAGCAAGGTGGACTGCACAAGGTTATGGGTCCATTGTTGAGGGATGATCTTTGATTTCTTCCCTTTCGTTATGGTCAAGTAATTATGTGGAGCGAGCATGTTATAGACTTTTTGGTTGCCGAGGTTGAATTCGTTTAACTTCAACGCTCCAATCTTGTCTTGGTATGCTCGAACTGCGTGGATCCCCTTCGGGAGGTTCGTAGTGACCAAGGTGTACTCAAAATATCTAGGCATGCTATCTCGATTTACTGCACCTCTCAAAGGTGGTATGTAGGTGGATAATATAGTCAGGATCAATTTGGCATTCACTAAATCATCCATCTGCTTGGTTCTCTTTTCATCTGATGGCTGGGATGGTCCGGCTCCGCGAGCAATAGACGGAGATGCTTGCACTATTCTTGTGGATGAAGCCTGTACACCTACAGATAATCCTCTCTCTGACATGACTCTTTCAGTCATCAGGTCGAGGAGTACTTCTGTCATAGATTCTTCGACTGTTGTTGGCACATGGGTAGACCCAGGGTTCAACGCTACAATGGCACACCAACAAAGCCCTAAGTACCAGCCCTTTTGGTAACACCTACAAAGCAGATGAAGTCTCACCCGACTTAGAGGCAGGGGTGGTTGCAAGAATCAAGTGTCTGCAACCTTAGTTGGGACACATATCTATTATTATACTACTTAATCAAGTAGTTAACACCGTCAATTCCTCAATATATAATCATTAATCACTTCACTGATAAAACAGGGTTTCGTAGCGTTCACACTATTATAACATACTTAAGCACTTAGCATCAATATATAGGTCAGATCTAGTAGATCAAGCACTAAGCATATTCATATGGATCAGATCTAATATTTTCACATATCATTAGCACTAAGCATAAGCAGATATATCTAATCATCTTAAATTACTTAGCAAAAGAAGACATAAACACATTAAGACAATCACAAAGCAAGACAATATAGTGTTTACATGGTTCACGCCCACCCTGGGGATACATCCACCAACTCTTCTTCTTTATTGTATTCATT
>ML857527.1:9403-26937 GCA_009831015.1 Picea engelmannii
GGGGGGGGGGGGTGTGTGAATCAATGTGATCAATTTTACCAATTTTAATCACAATATATAAAATTCAATTTAATCAACAGTATATCATCAATATGTTATTAGTGTATTCTGAACATATAAACATAAGAAACATCACATCAAGTACATAGTACACTAGAATTTATGTGGAAATCCAAATGGGAGGAAACCACATAATGCTTTCTTATATATCAAAGAATACATTCATTGGAAGCATCAACTTCCCAATTCTCCAACTGAAACTAGAAGGAGGCTACAACCCCCTATTTACAAGCTCCAACATGAAGGAAGCTATAACTACCTAAATTCTCTCGCTCCAACCAAAAGAAGGCTACAAACCCCTGATTCTCAGGCTCGAACCCCCTGATTCTCAGGCTCCAACCTGAAGAAATATCCAACTCCCTGATTCTATGGATCCAATCAAAAGGAGGCTACAACCCTCTGATTACCAGGCTCCAACCTGAAGGAAGCTCCAACTCCATAATTTTCCAGATCCAATCGAAAGGAGGATACAACCCTCTGATTCTCAGGCTCCAACCTGAAGGAAGATCCAACTCCCTAAGTTCTCCAACACCAACTGGAAGGAGGCTACAACCCCATTTACTTTCCCCATATTTCCGCCCTAAAATATAAGTGTAGACCAACTATCACTACCACAATCACTATCACTATCACTGTCACTGCCACTGTCACTATCACTGTCACCAACCTGTCACTATCACCAATACTCAACCATATCCTCTCACATGGATCACATACCAAGGACACCTCTCAACTAGATGTCCAAAATCATCAACACATGGCTCTACCAAGAATGTAATAAGATCACCAACATACCATAACAATATATGTGTCTCAACCATGTACCAAAGCATGTTCCAAACCATCAACCTGTACCATACCAAACATCAATCGTGTACCATACCAAACATCAATTGTGTACCACAAAAAGTGCATCAACCATGCACCAACATCTCTACCAAACTGTGCATCAACCATGCACCAACATCTGTACCAAACCATGCATCAAACATGCACCATGACCTGTATCATATGCCTCAACCATCAACCATGTACATCAATACCATACCAAGTACCACTCATATATGTATCAACCATTTATATCAACACCAATACCATACCATGTACCAACAATGTATCTCAATCATATACCATACCACTCAATCATGCCATACACCATGTACCATAGGATATACCAAGCACATGCTATCAATGGTGTACCTCAACAAGTACCAACATCACCAAGAGAAGTATCTCATACCAGTGCTCTCATATACCAAGTGTAATCCTCAACAATGTATCAATATCAATGAAAATCATACACCATGTGTCAATGCTTCAATGGTATACCAAGAATAAGCCTCAAGCATGTAGCATCATCACCACATAACCAAACTAGATACCAATATACCAATATAACCAAAGTGTACTACTAGTCAATGTACCATACTAATATCATCAAGATGTACCATGCATCAACAAGACATACCTCTCAAGCATGTACCAAACCATCACCAAACATAAGATATAATCACATAAGCATACTTGTAACCTATGAATGACCTATTGTACTGTAACTAGCACTGTCACAACCTTTAACAACCTAGTACTAACATTCTTCCCAATTCTGTCTTGTCCTCGCGGGACAAAGACTACTTGTCACGTGGGGCCTTACGTGATTTCATTTAGGAAACCTGTGGGTGTGCCTCGCATGACACCCTCAAGCTGACCCACGAGGGCCTGCTAAATTAGGGTTACAGAAAAACCCTTGCACTCCGCATCTCCGAAACTTTCGCTCTTTCCTCCCACTTTCTCTGCTACCTCAGTCTTACCGCCAGATTTACCAATAAACCAAAATACTAGACCATAACATTCTCACAAGATATATATTAAATGTAAGTGTGAATGTTCTATGAGAGACTCCTTGAGGTGTATTTATACTTTTTCTAGGTAACCTCTTTCCTTAAACTTAGGGATTCTTGAATTGATTGTTGCAACCACTTTACCCATTCATTCATTCAATTGTAGCTGCTTAGGGGCTTCTTGACCATTCTTGGAGGCTTCCAACTTCACAAGGCCATATCTCCCTAACTGTGAGGAACCACATGGCGTACCACCTATCATCGGAAATGACATGGCAAGGAATATTCGTCTATGAGTGTCTTACCTATATTTACATTGTCCTTCATGTCCATATTCCTCATTTGGGGCTTCATGTAGAATTCATCAAATGAACCCATCACAACTACTGACATCAACCACTCCATCAATGAAAACTAACTCACCATCAATATCAACCATATCTATAGGGCTTCTGGACTTCTCCAAGGGTTGACATCAATCTCTAATGGTTGAAATCAATGACAATCAATTGTCCAAACCAACTTTCCAACAATCTCCCCCTTTGGAATTGATGGAAAAACCAATATTGATGACAACACTAATGCTCCAAAACCCATGATCCCCTTGTGACCATTGATCCTCATCAATGTTTCTCACTCTCCCCCTTTGACATCAATGACAAAGGGCCTCTCTCCTTGGGGTTGCTCCCCCTGTCTTCATGCCTTTGTTCGTTCTCTTATCTTTTGACATCACGGGAAACATGATAAATCACCCTATAGGTATGTCTCCCCCTATCTGCATACTACCGATCTTCCTTTCTGGAACTCTTTCTCTGATGATTTCTCTTCCCTTGACTTCTCTGCAAGATGTTGTGTAGATCAATGTAGAGCTACATGTAAGTGTTTCTTTTCCTCTCTTCTAGTTCTTGCTAATTGTCCATTGGTGCTTCCTCTTGTAACTCTCTGAAATATATAAAAAGAATTCATTACTTTATTTCTTCATTCACTTGTCATGTTCATTTGACCTTACTGTTCAATGATTTTCTTCTGATGATTGATGGTTTCTCTTTCCCTATTTTGTTGTGCCTTTCACTGTTTGTCTTTATGTGAACAACTGATTCCAACTGATTCCATTGATTCCAATTGTAGATGAAATGTTATGTATATTCTATGAACCATGTTATCTATTCCTGCTAAGTATTCATATCTGTCCATATGTCACAAACAATCCATAACTGTTATTCAATTGTCCATAATGTTGACTCATCTATCATTCTAGACTTATGCTATCTGTCTTCTTTGAATATGTCTCTGCAAATACTTCAAACTGCTCAAAGGATGGTTCTATGATCTATAATAGCTACTGCACTGAATCCCCCTATTTAATATTCATATTTACTGGGAGTCTCCAAGATGAAATGGATCAAAACAACACCTGCTATGATGCAGAGTAATATTCCTCTTTGTCTATGGATTCATCATATTCATTTTCATCCTCTACCTGAATTCTAACATTTTCTTAATTCTGAATTTATCTTCTTTCTGGATTCTGTCATCTTCCTCTTGGATTGTAAATTCATTATGATATTATGTTGTTGTAAATATTGTGAGTGCGATCTCTGGGACCTAGTCTTCATTCACCCGCTCTTCTTGTTTTTCATTTCTTTTCCAAACTTTCATGTATCTAACATTAATGTTTTCCTTCATGGGAGGCTCTATCATGCTTCTACAATTTTGAGCTATGTGTTCATAGTTGTGGAATTTGTAACATTCAATATTATGTGGAGCCACATAAGAATTTATTGCTTGAACATTTCTTTCATAAGTCTTGCAATCTACAACTTTATGTCCAAAGTTAGTACAATTAAAACAATGACCATACAATAAATTTACATACCTGGGAGTGAATGATCTTATTTGTGGTGTAGTCCTTCTAGGTTTCTATCTCGACTGATCATGATTGGAGCTTCTTTGTTTCCTGAATGTACAAGGTATTTTGTATTCATTCCTTTCTAATTCTTGTTGACCATGATTCCTTCCTTTGAGAACTTCTGCATAAATCTTTTGTTCTTTTTCTTTCATCATGGAGCTTGAACCTTTCTCATTCTGCATCTGGTTGTATCCTAGTCTAGACCTGTCATAGTATGGCCTTTGATTGTTGATAATCTTATCCAATGTTTTGGTGTTATTCTGTTGCATGTCCTTCTTCTCAAGATCTTTTCTTATAGTGACTACTTTTGCTTCCAAGCTTTCAATCATCTTCTACTTTTCTTCTAGTTGACTTTTGAGTATTTCTTCAATCATTATATCTTCTTCTACTTGGACTTTCAACTTCATGATTATCTGCTTGAATTCCTCTGATTTGAAATTTTGGGCTCCCATTGTCTTTAGTTTTTCCTTGAGTGACTTGTTTTTCTTTCTTTCTTTCCTTAGTTCTTCTAAGACACTAATTAATTCTGCTCTGAGATCAACTTCTCCTTCTTCTTCGAAACCATAGAAGGTTCTTTTCTGATTTTCCCTAGCCATAAATAATACCTTTTCTAAATCACTGTCACTTTCATCATATTCTTCAGATGAGGAACTTTCTTCTCTTGAGTAGATATTTGTCTTGAAGGATTTCCTATTATCTCTTCTCTTGTTTCCCTTTTTATATTTCTTTTCTTTCTTGGGAACTTCTTCTTCATCACTTTTTTACTTCTTATCATTAGGACATTTATTAGAAAAATTAAAATCTATAGCACAATTGAAACATTTCAAGGGAAGCATACCTTTGTACTTGTCGGTTTCTCTCTTCAAATTCCTTACGAAGTTGGCTATTTATTCATCCTCATCTAAATCATCGCTACAATTGTAATTTGGCTTTGACTCGGGCTTTTTATTCTTCTTTGTCTTCTTGGATGCTTTGAAGGTTGATTTTGTCTTGGATGAATTATATTGATTTGTTCTCATTTCATAACCTGCAAATATTTCATGTATCTCATCCATGCTTATCGTACTCAAATATGCTCTTTCATCTAGTGTTGAAATCTTAGGATCAAATCTCATTGGAAGAGATCTCAATACCTTTTGAACAATTATAGATTCATCAAATTCTTCTCCCAATCCTTTAATTGCGTTCACTGTTTCATCAACTCGTAGGAAGTAAGATGCAATGTCTTCATCTTCCTTCATTTTCAACTATTCAAATTGACCTCTATAAGTCTGAAGCTTTGCTTCCTTGACTTTGGAATCTCCTTAATAAACATTTTGAAGTTTGTCCCAAATTTCCTTTGTAGAATTGCAATGCATAAATTTGACATATACTGAATCCACCAAACCATTCAGGATAGCATTTTTGGCTCTCGAATTATTTTGAATGAGTTTCTTTCTATCATTATCTATTGGAGGAGTGGCAGGCTCTTTATATACGTCTACTAGTGATTACCAAAAATCAAATCCTTGTGCTTGTACATATGTTTTTATCCTTCTGCTCCATAATGCATAGTTATGTCCATCAAACTGTGGTATTCCATTTTTATACATATTATTTCTCTCCATGATCTACCTTCCAGTGGTTAAATTATTTCCTAAAGGAACCCACTCTGATACTAATTATTGGAATACTGAGAGGGGGAGTGAATCAATATGAGAAATTTTACCACATTTAAACACAATATATAAACTTCAACTTAATCAACAATATATCATCAATATATTATTAGTGTATCATGAGAATATAAACTTCAACAACATCACATTGACAAAATCACATTAAGTACACAATACACCAGAATTTACGTGGAAACCCAAATGGGAGAAAACTACAGAATGCTTTCTTATATATCAAATAATACATTCATTGGAAGCACCAACTTCCCAATTCTCCAGCTACAACTGGAAGGAGGCTACGACCCACTATTTACAGGCTCCAACCTGAAGGAAGCTAAATATCCCTGAATTCTCTAGCTCCAACCAGAAGGAGGCTACAACCCCCTAATTCTCAGGCTCCAACCTGAAGGAAGCTCCAACTACCTGATTGTCCGACTCCAACCAGAAGGAGGCTACAACCCCTTGATTCTCATGCTCCAACCTAAAGGAAGCTCCAATACCTGAGTTCTCTGACACCAACCGTAAGGAGGCTACAACCCCCTTTCCTTGCCCCATCCTGCCACCCTGAAATATAAGTGTAGACAAATTGTCACTACCACAATCACTATCACTATCACTATAACTGTCACTGTCACCGCCACTGTCATTTCCACTGTCACTGTCACTACCAATGTCACTGTCACTATCATTGTCACTGCCTCTGTCACATCAACATGTAACCTGTCAACCTATCACTGTATCCAACCTATCACTATCACTGATACTCAACCAGATACTCTCACATGGATCATATACCAAGGATACCTCTCAACTAGATGTCCAACATTACCAACACATGCCTCTACCAAGCATGTAATCATATCACCAACATACCATCACAAGATATGTGTCTCAACCATGTACCAAAGCATGTACCAAACCATCAACCTGTACCATACCAAACATCAATCGTGTACCATACCAAACATCAACTATGTACCACAACCTATACCACAACAAGTGCATAAACCATGCACCAACACCTGTACCAAACCATGCATCAATCATGCACCAAAACCTATACCAAACCGTGCATCAATAATGCACCATGACCTGTAGCATATGCCTCAACCATCAACCATTTACATCAACACCATACTAAGTACCAATCTTTTATGTATCAACCATGTATATCAACACCAGTACCATACCATGTAGCAACAATGTATCTCAACCATATACCATATCACTCAATCATGTCATACACCATGTACCATAGGATATACCAAGAATGTGCTATCAATGGTGTACCTCAACAAGTACCAACATCACCAAGAGAAGTATCTCATACAAGTGTTGCCATATACCAAGCGTAATCCTCAACAATGTATCAATATCAATAGAAACCATATACCATGTGCCAATGCTTCAAGAGTATACTAAGAATAAGCCTCAATCATGTAGCATCATCACCATGTAACCAAACCAGATACCAAGATACCAATATAACCAAGATGTACTACTAGTCAATGTACTATACCAATATCACCAAGATGTACTACTAGTCAATGTACCATACCAATATCACCAAGATGTACCATGCATCAAGACATGCCTCTCAAGCATGTACCAAACCATCACCAAGAATAAGATATAATCACATAAGCATACATGTAACCTGTAGTTGACCTATTGTACTGTAACAATAACCTATAACACTATCACAACCTTCAACAGACTGGTACTGACATTCTCCCCAATTATGTCTTGTCCTCACGCGACAAAGACTACCTGTCACATGGGGCATCGTGTGATGTCACTTAGGTAACCCGCATTGGTGCCTCGCATGACACCCTCAAGATGACCCACGGGGGCCTGCTAAATTAGGGTTACAGAAAAACCCTTGCACTTTGCAGAGCTGAAACTTTCTTTCCTTCCTCACACTTTCTCCACTGCCTCAATCTTGTTGTCAAATTTACCAATAAACCAAAATACTAGACCATAACATTCTCACAAGATAGATATTCAATGTAAGTGTGTATGTTCTATGAGAGACTCCTTGAGGTGTATTTATACTTTTGCTAGTTAACCTCTTTCATTAAAATTAGCGCTTCTTGACTTTCTTGTTGCAACCACTTTACCCATTCATTCATTGACTTGTAACTGCTTAGGGTCTTATTGACCATTCTTCGAGGCTTCCAACTTCACAAGGCCATATCTCCCTAACCATAAGGAACTACATGGCGTACCACCTATCACCAGAAACAACACAACAAGGAATATCCATCTATGAGTGTCTTACCTATATTTAAACTGTCCTTCATGTCCATATTCCTCATCCAACTTCAAGTACCATAACCACACCTCCAAGGCTTCATGTAGACTTCATCAAATGCACCCATCACATATGCTAACATCAACCACTCCATCAATGAAAAATAACTCACCATCAATCTCAACCACATCTCTAGGGATTCCGTGCTTCTCCAAGGGTTGACATCAATCTCTAAGGGTTGATATAAATGACAACCAACTGTCCAACAGAAAAAGGTGGGACAAGTGAATTTGGGCATGAGAAATGCAAGTGGGATAATATCTACCAATGAGGGTACATTCATGCTAAGCTAAAATGTTTTACAAAATAGTCGTAGTTAAGAGGACGTAAACATATCATGATGATGTAAAAGTTGTGTTGGGAATAGAAATGAGACATATTAATGATTTGCAATTTTGTGTGCCTAGGTTGATGGATGTAGATTTTAAACTTGTACAATATTTCACTGCAAACATATTTTCAATAAAAGAACAAAAAATATACAATGGAAAATACACATATTACACAGATATTTTTCCCCTGGAAACCCAAACCGGGAAAACAAGCATATTCTATATTCATCCATAGTGATACATTGTTTACAATACAATATACATATAGGAGCCAACGACATCCAAAAACCTAACCCAATGACGTGGATTAGTCAACAACCCTAATTTCTTAACCAGAAATAAAAAACCATCGGAAAAAACCATGTGCTGAAAAATCGCCCAACAATGTACACAAAAATCAAGGTGACATGAAAAACGAGGCAAAAATGTGGCATGTTTCCCAAGGAAAATTTAATTTCTTGAGGGCGCTGCCCCTGAACCTGCATGCAGGGGGAATATATCCCCCCTGCAACCCCCAAAGGGGGTCCCTAGAGGCCCCCCCTCAAACCCCCCATGTGCACCCAACACAACGTAACAGACACTAGAGCTAGTCATGCAAAGAATATAACACATACCCAACAATGGATTCTCGTCCTAACAAAGTTATGTAAAGAATAGTGTGCGCATGTGACGCAAGCTAGTGCTATTAGGTGTGAAAGGTGATAAAAGTGAATTTGTAGAGCCTATCTCATTGAATTTTTTTTAAATCTAACAATGTAACATCATACACAGGTAACACAATATTACATCAAGTAGTTGTTTGATTTTAGAGACAAGATCTCAATAGAAACGACGGTATGGGCATACGAAGGGAGATACAAAGAAAAATAATTGTATTGAGTTATGTGATAAATTATGGCATCATATAAGTTTATGAAGCTCATTCCTCATCATTGAAAATCTTCTGGTCAAGTTTCGGTGTGAGGTAATGGTTTTAATTGTTTTCTCCCTATGTGCATTTGGCACTCAAAGGGGACCTTTTCCATTAAAAATAAGCTTTATTCATGATGATATCAATGACATGAATAACTTGAATTGAAATCCATATAACATAGAAGACAATTGTGTAAAAGTTTTTGATTCCAAAAAAGTATCACTTTGAACAAGGGTTGGACTTTAGCCTCCAAGGTTTGTTTGTGCACATTTTTGCTATCCAAAATATGACTTTGGGAATTCTAGAAGAGGTTACTTTGATTTTTTTAGGGCCTAAAAAATTAATACAATTGATGAAGTTCAAGTATGAGGCCCGTAGGTATAAAAAGTGCATTAAAAAATGTCTTGTCAATCATGCAATTTTAATTTCCCACATTATCAAACATATTTATCCAAGGGTGGAATAGGGTGTTCAAACACTCATTGAAATCTCTTTGTCTCCTTGCACCTAGAAATTTAAAGATAATTGATTCAAGGTCATGAAGGTGAGTTATGGTTTTGCGAAGACGAAAAACCAAGGGGTTTCGTCTATATCTATCTTAATTATTTTTAATGGTTTGATGAGTAACAATTTTTTTCTTTCTTGAAAATATGGATGAGATAAAGGTTATATGATGAGAGTAGAGCATCAATAGTAGACAATTTAACCTTGTTTCTATGTGTAGAGTATAGTTGTTAGTGACTTGATGTGGTTGTTAGTGAGTCAAAAAACTTGCAAAAGCACAAATATTCTTCGAGAATTTCATTTTAGCACATGGAAGATCAAATCCTCAGTAAGAAAATGAGAATCAATGGTTCAAAATTTTTGGCATGGTTTGTCATTAATTTTTTTCTTTGTTGGATCAACCCACTAAGTTTGGAGGCCTTACAAGCCTTTGAACTCAGGGCCTATGCACCTCCAACATTCATAGATCCCAACATTCCCCATGATGCATTTCACCCCAAAAATATGTTTCACTTCTCTAATGTGTTTTGGTCATCCCCATGTAACCATTAATACATTTTTTCTCCAAAAAACCTTTCCTCTATTGAAACAACATCCAGGCAAAGCATTCTCCCCCAAGGAGAAAGGGCACAATGCCTCTCATTATCCAAAAGAGCCAGAACAACTCGAATTTTTTTTTTCATACCCATCAACTGCAAAAATATTCAAAATATTCGATCTTAGTTAGCAAATTGTTAGGGACCTAACCTCCATAATCCCTCATGTAGGTAGAATAATATGTTTTCTAGGTAATAAAGGCTGACATTAATTAATAAGGCCTATTTAATAAATGTTAACAAGTCAATGTAAGAAGACCTAATAGAAGCTTTTGTTTCTAGAAATATATTCCTCTAGAATGTTCTTTATAAGATATAATTAGTATAAACCAGAGTAGGAGGCATGATAATGCCTTTTCTTGAGAATTATTGTAATAGAGCGTTTTTCTACTGGAGGCTTCTCCATTGAAGAGGCAAGTGAACATTGTTTTCTATCAATAAAGGTATCATTTTTTGTTGTGGTACTCTATAAGTTTGTTTTTTGTTGGTATTTTCTGTAGTTTTTCTGTTTTCTTCTTAAATATAATAGACTTGGTACCTAACAAGTGGTATCATATCACTTTCCTCTGTGGAAATTGTGGGAATTTTTTCCAAGGTAGAGACGTGTACTACTGATGTATTTAAAGCACAAATATTTGTTGTTTAGAGGGTAAAACTGTGGCGGGAAAGAGTACATGCAAGAAATATAGATGATTTCATGAGGTTGCTTAGAAACAAACATTTCACCTTGTTGGAAACCTTTGTAATCCCTGTTGGTACACCTCAAGTAGTACCACATCAGACAAAATTTGTACACGCCCATCACTCCCACATACCAACAGGTATATCGAGAGTCCCTAGTATAGTGGTCCTGTCGACACCCTTATTCGGGATCTATCCCATTGGATTCCTGTCTTTGACCTGATTGTCGTGGTACCTATCATTTTTAAGAAAAAAAAAAAATCGTGGACCCTACCTCGTTCCCGACACCCTTATTTGGGACCTATCCCATTGGATTCGCCTTTTCACCCTAATCACTATGGTACCTATCACTTGTCAGCGTTTTGTTCTGTGGTACCACCCACCCTTTTCGACACCCTTATTTTCCACCTATCCCATTTGATTCCTCTCTTTTTCTGATATTTCGTGATACCCCTCACCTAAATTTTATTTTTAGTGCAGAACCACCTGCCCATTTTTTCCTCGGCCCAAATGGCCAACACCCATGCCCAAGAACTCAATAACTTGATTTCCGACAACATCCATAACAAGGAGGACATCAAGACTCTCAATTCCAACATTAGTAATCTCAATTACTCCGTTTAGATCCTCCAGGGCCAAAGTGCCACCATCAAAGACATCAAAGACACACTCAACCAATTGATGAGACGATCCCTAAACCCTGCCTCTTATGAAAAACTTTCCTATCATGAATACTCTGACTCTTCCCATTTCCAAGTTCCTCATTCCAATCACCTTCCTCAAGACCTACACCTTCCCAGAATTGAGGTGAACAAATTTGATGGCTCAAATCCCATAAGTTAGGTCACTTAAATGGAACATTATTTCTCTTTGCATGGCATTACTAATGAGTTCTCCAAACTTCATTGTGACATCCTTCATCTGGATCTGGAACATTGGAAATAGTGGCGATGGCATAGAAAGGCATGCCAAGGGTATGTTTCTTGGACACATTTTGTTGCATAGCTTTATGAACACTTTGACTCTGACACCCACCATTTAGTCTGTTTGACCAAGTTGAAATGTTTTGGGATAGTGGAAGACTTTATTGTCGCCTTTGAGCACTTGAACTTCAGAATGGAGAGCATGTCAAATGCCTTCTTTAGGGAATGCTTTATCAGTGGCCTAAAATATGAAATCCATGCTCAAGTCTTAATGGCACGCCCCAAGAATTGGTTGGAAGCTACTAACTGAGATAAGGAAGAAAAATAGATTGTCTCCTCCCAGACTAGAAATCCATCCTTTCTTCCTCACCCTAAACCCACCAATCCCACTCCTCCTGCAACTCCCCTCAAGATCCATCAATTAACCTGGGATGAAATGGTTGAAATCCAACTCAAGGGTATTTGTTATAATTGTGATGACAAATATTTTCCAGTGCACAAGTGTAAGGAACAAAATATTTTTATGGCCATGTATGAGAATGTTTCTGAAGAGGAGGCAGATGTTTCCCCTGTCGTTGAGCTAACACCACCAGTTGATCTGACTCCACCCTCTGATCCACTAGAAGTTGAACAAATGATTTCACTTAATGCCCTCACTGGATTCTATGCTCCCCAAACCCTTAATTTAATTTGTTACAATAATAATTGAAAATTTAATCCTAGTTGACAGTGGCAACACCCATAATTTTATCCATCGCCTCCATGCCCAAGAAATCAATTGCTATGTCCATGCAGTCAATAATTTACAAATCATGATTTCCAATGGAGGTACCATGAAATGTGCGGGACATTGTGAAAATGTGCAGCTCCAAATTGGTCAGTATCACATAAAATCTCATATGTTTTCTATTGACATGGGCGTTTGTGACATTGTGCTCGGTGTAGAATGGTTACACACTCTCAACCCCATTCTCATGGATTTTTAGGAATTAACCATGTAATTCCAATAGGAGGGACAACGATATAAGTTCTAAGGAATCACAATAGGATCCCTTGAGATCATCAGTTCCCATCAAATAGAAAAGCTCTGAAAAAAAGGGTCATTCCAACATTATCACCCAACTCCATTCCATTCACGCCATTGTGACACCCACTGTGCATCTCGACCTCAAATCTATACTCTCCCAACACAAAGATGTTTTTACCACTCCCCAGGGAATTCCCCCTTCCCGTGTCATCCATGATCATTCCATTTCTCTCATCCCAGACAATATTCCTCCCAATGTTCGCCCTTATCATCATCCCTTTTCCCAAAAGAATGAAATTGAGAAAATTGTTCAAGAATTGCTTGAAGCAGATGCTATCCATCCTAGTACCAACCCCTTTTCTTCTTCTATGGTCATGGTACTCAATAAATAAGGGACTTGGTGCATGTGTCCTGATTTTCATGCCCTCAACAAACTCACCATCAAAGACAAATTTCCCATTCATGTCATTGATGACCTCTTGGATGAATTGAGTGGTGCTCAATACTTCACCAAACTTGATCTCCGTTTTGACTACCAACAGATCCATATGAAATAGGAAGACATTCCCAAGACTGCATTTATAAGTCATGAGGGTCACTATGAGTTCTTGGTAATTCCTTTTGGCTTGTGTAACGCTCCCTCCACTTTTCAAAGTCTCATGAATCATTTCTTCTGTCCTTTTCTCTGTAATTTTTTCTTAGTTTTCTTTGATGACATTCTCATCTATAGTAAAACTTGGACTTCCCATCTCGCTCATGTGGATCAAGTTATCCATCTACTCTCTCAACACCAAATTTTCCTCAAACAATCTAAATGTGCCTTTGGAGTTGTTATCACACAGTTTGTAGACAGAAGAAAGGCTAAAGAGTAGTAGGTCAAACTGGCGAAACAGGAACCTTCCCCACCCAATGTCACCACAATGGGGAGGTTCTTTCTATTTAGGGAGGCTAGGCCCAGGGGAGACGTCCCTGGTAACCCGGGGTTTTGAAAGGGCAAAGGCTAATAGTACAAAGAAAAATTCCCCCCTCACAAATTACCACCAATCAGATAGTCCCGACTAAACAACCAATAATAGAGTATAACCAAAGAAAAGAAGAGCACCTACTTGAGACAACACAAGAAGGAAACTGATATGTTCAATCTTGGTTAATACCTCATATAAATCAATGACTATCTTATATTCAATATAAGCAGTTTAAAAGTAAATATCGACGAAGTCAATGTTTGCAAAACGACAATGATAAATATGTCACTTGTCAATAGATACAAGAATGATATGGCATCCAATATAATCAATCCATACTTAGTCTAATAAATGCCCTCAACTACCATTCAATTTCTTATAAAGTGAAACGTTGCCGCACCAAGATGAAATAACCAAGGGTGACATTAGCAACTTAGGGTTAGTAGGTTAGGGTTAGTGTAGTTAGGGTTTCAATTCAAATGAGTTTGAGAGTGTTTGGATCCAATTCTACTTCAATGCTAGAGGTCTGAGATTAGTTCCTTAGGGTTAAATGGAGTCAATCATGAAGGATGCAAGAGTTGAAGGGGATGAGACTTAGAGGACTAGAGGGATAAGTTTTGAAGTGCTGCTAAAGCAGGGATTCAAAATCGTAACCCTAGGGGAGAGAGGCTCACTCTGGTGTTGCTAAAGCAAGGCCTCGTGCTCTCTCCTCCTTCCCGGCAAATAGCTAGCTCAAATGAAAAACAAAGTCAAGACAAGAGGGTTTAAAGAGGGAGACTGTTGCTAAGGCAAGGCTCTTTCATCAAACCCTAAAAGAAAACGACCCTAGGTGTAGATAACCTAGGCCTGGGATATCCTCTTCCTCTTGAAGTCAAAAGGTATGGCTATCTTAAGGGAAGAAGAAAAAGGAGTGTAGCTATGGCTAGGCTCTCTTCTTCTTCTTCAATGGCTAAATTTTTTTCTATCAGGGGACATGAGACAAGGACCTACTTGTGTGCTTGTCACCTAGGGTTTTTATTCAACACATTATAAATACATGTAAAAAATAAGACTACAACCATTCAATCAGGAAGTTTTGCAGAAAAATACTTACAATTCATCAAGAAAATAATCATGCAAACCTTAGTTGTAACACCTTCCTTCAAGAAAAACACCATAGAATGCCAAAAATATCTTTCTTCAACAAGTCGGCCCAAGCAGTTAGCCAAAATTAATATAAATACAGGAGGCCAGTTCTCATTTTCGCAGGCATTCTCAGAATTGTAGAGAAACACTTGTGCTTACTGCAGTTGCCTAGTTTCTGCGCAGGTTTGGAGGAGAGCTGATGTTGCAGCTGTTGCAGCTAGAAGTTACTCTTGGACTATCTCTTGGCTAGGGTTTGGACTATATGATTAGCTCTTTTTGATGCACTATCCTTGGGGAAAGGTGCGCTACCCTTTGTTTGGCTATCTAGACTAGGGTTTTCTTCTGGAGTGATTCTCTGTCAAGGTTAAGGTGCTCGGAGGGTGGCTTCGGCCTATGGTTGGGTGACAAGGGTATTGTCAATGGTAAAATGAGCACATCCACTTATATTCTAACATCTTTCTCTTTGGACAAAGGGAAAGAATAAGGTCGGTCGTGGGGGTCGACAGGGTCCCAAGTTTGGGGCCCCACCATAGGGGAGTGGAGGAGGAGAGAGCATCAATGGTCAGGGCAGTGGTCAGAGGAGAGATATGAGCAAAGTGAAGTGCTTTGTTTATAAGAAGTTTGGGCACTATGCTGGACAGTGCCCGAATAGGAAGAAGAAGAAGGGTGGTACCACAACTACATCAGAGGAGATAGACTTTCAGACACAGTTTCAGAGAGAGTGTGCTTTCCTCATATGTTGCACTTCAATTGAGACGACACCTAGTATCTGGTATATTGATAGTGGGGCTTCGAGCCATATGAATGGACTTCAAGAGCATTTTTATGATCTCAGAGACACCGAGGTCAGGATTGATATTTCTCTTAGAGATGACAGAGTTGTCAGAGTTGCAGGGGTTGGCACAGTTGCCTTTCAGAGAGATGGCATGCCACCCATATCGTTCACAGATGTTCTTTATGTCCCAGGCATGAAGAAGAATTTGATTTCAGTTTCCACCCTCCAGAATAAAGGTCTTGAGGTGACATTCAGAGGCACCGAGGTACTGATTCATCCTCGGGGGTCTTCACTAGCCTCAGGATAGGTGATTGGAGTGAGAGATGGTAAACTATTCAGATTGCTTTTTCAGCCACTTCATGCATTGGCAGCGAGTAGTGACAACAACAGACAGTTATGTGAGTTATGACATCGCAGGATGGCCCACCTACATTATGGGGCTCTTGGAGGAATGAGAGAGGCTGTGACCGAAGTGCCATAGATCAATATATAGAATCAAGATGTTTGCAGAGGGTGTGCGCTTGGCAAGTTTTCCAAAGCATCGTTCCCCATCAGTGACACCAGGTCAGCTGGGATACTGGATTTAGTACACACGAACGTGTGTGGGCCCATGACTCGGAGGTCCTTGAGTGGTTGTGAGTACTATATCACATTTAATGATGACTACTCGAGGAAGACTTTGATCTATTTCTTGAAGGCCAAGAATGAGGTCTTCACATGGTTCCAAGAGTTCATATCTCTTGGGGAGAACCAATCGGGAAAGAAGATCAAAGTCTTGCGGTCAGATAATGGGGGAGGGTATTCCTCGAGACAGTTCGTAGATTTCTGTCCACAACATGGCATCAAGAGACAGATGATCGTACCTTGCAACACCCAGCAGAACGGGGTTGCCAAGAGGAAGAACCTGGCCATTACCGGTGAAACGAGATCCATGTTGCATGATCAGAGTTTGCCTTTGTACTTATGGGCAGAGGCATGTGCTACTGCAGTTTACTTGTAGAATAGGAGCCCCCACAAGATATTGGGGAAGATGAATCTTGAGGAGGCCTTCACTGATAGGAGGCCCGATGTCAAGCACATCATGATATTTGGGTGCTTGAATTTCTCTCATTTCCCCTTGGAGAGGAGGACAAAGCTAGACCACACAACCCAACAGGGGATTCTAGTTGGATGCTCAGAGGGGTCAAAATCCTATCGCATCTACATTCTGCCACTTAGAAGAGTGGTGGTGAGCAAAGATGTCAGATTTGAGAAGGATAGGGATTTTGCAAGATCTCTTGAGTCGAGAGTTGGATTTGAGGATGATGCAGAGTTTCCAGTTGCAGTCTCAGAGGGAGAACAACCTCATATTTCGAGTACACTAGTATCAGGGGTGACAAGGTCACCATGCACAGATTCAGGGTCACAGTCAGAGCAGTTTCAGTCAGATGGGGCACAGACTTCAGGATCTCAGAGTGTTGAGATGAGTTCTGAGGCAGTCACTCTTGGGTAGAGAGACCTTACTTCTTCATTGACTGCTTCAGGGAAGAGGAGACCTAGATGGTTTCAGGAGACCTTGAAGGAGGCTAGGGAGAATGTAGGGGAGCCCAAGAGCCAGATCAGAGAGAGCATACCACCAGTTAGATTGGGAGCATATTTGACACTAGTGATGAGTATCAGGGATACTGAACCACAAAATTTTACGAAGGCAGTGGACCATCAGGTCTGGAGAGAGGCCATGGTAGAGGAGTATGACTCCATTGTGCGCAATGATGTTTGGGATGTGGTTCCGAGGCCAGTGGGGAAGTCAGTTGTGACTTCTAGGTGGTTGTACAAGACCAAGATTGCTACAGATGGCAGTGTGGAGAAACACAAGGCCCGTTTTGTGGCACAAGGCTTCTCACAGATTGAGGGAATCGATTATGATGAGAC
>ML857528.1:25224-38662 GCA_009831015.1 Picea engelmannii
GTGTAGAAGCTGCTTCAGCACATAAATACATGCAGATTATATCATTTATTGAAACTAAGCCTCAATTTGCAACCTTAAAGTATTTGGGGTTTTAGATACTTGATGAAAAATTTGATGCTTTGAAGGAAGATAAATGGTTCGGGGGCTTAGCATCATGTTTCAAAAATTAAATATGATAATATATGGCCTTCATATAACTTACAGTGATTAACCATATGAAGAAAACTCGAAAAGAACCCTCGTTGTGCAACCTCGCTACACAAAGTATGCATGGCACGCTGTTTTTGCTGTCAACTTCAAGATCGTGTTTCAAACAAATGGAGATGTTTTTTGAAAAACCCAAAGAGGCTTTTGTCAATAATGGATCGAGTAACAAAAGCCTCTCTCAATTTTTGCACAACTGTCATATTTTGGGAGATTTGAATGGATCTTTTCATCTTATTTTTCAAATTTAAATATTTAATGATTTCTTGTTTTAGTTATTATCTTTGGACACGGATCCCAATAATATGGAGAAGAATTTTCGAAAAATGGAAGAGGTGTTTCTCAAGAACGGGTTCATCTCCAAAAACCTCTCTCAGTTTTGTAACAACTATTGTGATTCGAGATATATGATGTTATCTTTGACCCCTATTTTCCAACAAATTGATTCCTATTTATTAGCAGACAATTTTGAGTTTGTTCCTATTTTGATGTAACTAGATCCAAAAATGAAAAAAAATGGTTTAATTCGACCTACTCAGATTGGGGAAGAATTATTCCTATATATTTTTGTAATTTTGATTAGCAAAAGAGGGGGTTCGACCTTCAGCTAGAGAAGAAAGCTATTGGACCGTGCATCATTTTTCCTGAATATTTTATGAGTTAATACAGAAGTACAGTACTTTCATGAAGTAGAGATTCATCGTGGTGATGTTCTAAGTATGTATTTTCCTTTGTAAATGCTCATTTCCATTAATGTTTATTCTCTTCCAGTATTTGACTGAGAGTATATGTTTGGAATTCATCTTTATTTGATGTTCCATTCATGCAATAAATATGTGTTTATGCGTTAAGGATTTCATGTGCAGAATTCATCTGTATTTGGTGCTCTGTCCATAGTGATCTATCTCCTTTATGTTTTTTTTTTTTCTAAAGTTTCATTAAGAACTCACCCTTTGTTAGGTGCTCTTAGTGTAATGGATTGTCCTTTTCTCTTTTGTGCTGCCATCTCAACATTGTTTATTTGCTAAAAAACATCACCTACTTTGGCTTTGTTTTCAAAGAGTACATCACCAGCTATTGACTCAATATCTTTAAGCTCAGACCTTGACTCCATTGCCCAATGTTTTCTTCTTTCATCTTGTCTTACGAACTCCTTTAAACTTAAAAAAAAACTATAATATTGCAAAATCTGACCTTTGTGTGCTCATTGCTAAATCTTTTTGAGTATTTTCAGTATATACATATTTGAGAGAGACCTCTCTAGTTGTATAGGTCATAATACAGCCTAAAGTGGTTTGTGGTTACCTCCATGGTTTCCCTCCCGCAACCAAGGGAAATTAAAGAGTGATAACAAGGTCGAAAATATAAAATAAAAGAACACGCTCACAAATGTTATTCTTAGAAAAAATCCTAAATAAGTCATTTTCAAAAAGCCATGAAAATTGATACACTTCATTCTTGGGACACCTTTATTTTGGAATGTGAAACTCTATTACCACCCCCTTAATGGATTCTTACATGAACAAGACAATAATCAACATCCAAAATAGTTATCCTCCCACTCTTTTAAATCTAGTGATGTTTAAACAAGCCCCTAAAATTGCAAAAAGACATAGAAGAAGAAATGTCCAAACAAAAACACCCTTCCCATGTGAGAAACAAGGATTGTCCTAAATCACTTTTGTCTTTAGAAAAAACATACATATATGTATACATGAGAACAATGAGCTCTGTGATTACCATGATTAGCAATGGTTACCCACCTACACTGAAAGGGATTATCCCACAAAGGCTAATGGAAGCTATTTTTTTTACAGTGGCCAAAGACCCATTTGTATCTATATTAATTTGTTTCCCAATTGCTATCACAAGAAGAGAAGAAGCAATGACAATGTAAGCAATGTGAGAAACAATCATGCGGTATATCCACTAATATAATCTTGCATGCAATATGACAATCTTCCTTTGATATTGTTGATGATTCCATTAACATTCTCCATTGTTAGATTTGAATGGCAACCATCACTCAAAAGGATAGAGAATCTAGATACCCATTAGCCTTGTACCCAATTTACTGTGGGGCATCTACAATTCATAGTGTATGATGTACCCCAATCAAAACTAAATAAACATAAGACATGATTTAACTTGTCATAAGAACTCCACCCACATATATATTATATTGTCATCTTTTGATTTGGATGTGTATATGGGTTGGGAAGAAGAATTTTCACTCAACCAACAAATAGTAGTAGGTATGAGTTGAAAACTCTATTCCCAACACCTAGATAAATTATTTCCTAGTGATTTCCTTGCTGAAAATTAAATTACAATTCATTGAATAAAATATATTGGTTGGAAATAATAAAAACAACAGAAGCAAACTAGAACATAATTTATCTAGGTGTTGGGAATAGAGTTTAAAAATGCTATCATAGCTTGCACTCTGAGAGGGAGACAAAATTCAGATACACAAGAGAGACATTGAGTACTTGAGACATGAAGGAATGTGACTCAAGGAGATCTCAGTAAGGGTGGAGAAGGAATTTCATCTAGAGATTAGCTCAAGGGTCTACACAGCAAAAACACAAGAGAGTGTTGGGAGTTTGAGACTCACAATGAGAGAAAGAAAAGGACTGTTTTCTCAGTCCAAAGGATAAGGGAAGCAAGTGGGTAACAACAAACAGATCTGATAACAAGGACATATATGGGAAGATCTAAGTAGTAGATTTGAGCCATGGTACAAGTCATATAGGGCATGTACAATTCGTATAGGATGCTCGTACAAAACTGTACAACAATGACAAAAGGTGTTGGGTTATAGGAGTTGGTTGTTTCTTTTATCAATGGGAAGAAAATATGACAAGCTTAAGAGTTATTCAACAGTATGATGGAGAAGGACTTAAGGATCCATGTGGATCTTGGTGATGATGCTAAGTATGAAGTAAAGGGTAAGGGAACTACTTTGTTCCATCTTGATTCAAGTGGTTTGTTGGAAGTCCAATATGTGTTATATGTACCCGCGACAGAAGACACGGAGTAGGACTCTTCGAAGGGAGAACAACATTCAAAGACTTCAAATTTAGGGATTCAACCTTCATGTGGGGAGGAGGAGTTAGCCATTTCTATATCTGTCACAATACCCAGGTGGTTTGAGAATACATTCAGGGATGCTCAGGAGCATGTTGAGACTCTTAGGAGCAAAGTCAGGGAGAGCAGGCCTCCAATGAAGTTTTTAATCTATGTGGTGCTAATGAGTAGCATCATTGATTCTGAGTCTTCCAGTATGAAGAAAACAACATACCAACACGTTTGGAGGGATTCCATGGGGAAGTATGATGTGTGGAACATTGTGTCGGGACCGGAGGGACAACCATATCTATGTGGCTCTTCCAAAAGTACCTTCCTCACTAAGAGGGAGTGTTGATGTTTGTAGCATTGGATAGGTACTTCCACACATGTCTATGTGTCTAGATGTGTGGGAGTCGTCCAAAGCCTTGTACCTTAGTAATTTACTTTAATTAAATCAATTATTAAAGTAAAATGGTTTTATAACTAAGTGAGTTTAATTTAATGAAACACTAAAGTTATTAGCATTAGTGAATTAAATGAGTCTTATCCACTGATCTCAAGTGATTTGAGATCTAATATGAACCGTCAATCACTTTGGAGATTAGGGTTATGTTTGATTCATTCATAACTCAAGATTATAAAATCAAGGCTAGGTGAAGGAGAAAGATATCCATTTGAAGGGAGAAAAGAAGGACGTTTTCTCTAGTACTTGAGTCATGAAGGACTGTGACTCAAGGGGATCACCAAGGAGAGAAAAGAAAAGAAAATTATTAAGATATTGAGTCACAAAGGTCTATGATTTAAGGGGATCTCATAAAAGGGTGAATAAGGACTTCCATCTAGAGATCAAGTCCAAAGGAGGAAAGTGTAAGTAGTGCAACAAGAGGAGAAAACTCAACAACCAGAAATCAAAAGACATATTTCTAGGTAGTTCAACAAACAAATATAGTGCATATATGGGGTACTAGCAGATAGATCTAGTGTAGATATGAGGTACCAATAGGAATATCTAGTAGATATTAGGTACCCGCAGATAGATCTAGTAGATCTGAGGTACCAGTGGATAGTTCTAGTGTAGATTTGAGGTATGAGCATGTAGATCTAGCAGATCTGAGATACCAGTAGGAATATTTTGTAGATATCAGGACCAACAGGTAGATCTAGTGTAGATCTAAGTTTCTAGAAGGAAGATCGGGCATAGGGTTTCTTCAAAAGGGTAGTTTTCCAGGTTTGTTGTAATTTGTCTTTTCCTACGTGGGCCATTTTCTCATTAAGGGAGCCGTTGTAAGATTCAATTCATTATTAATGAAAAATTAAATTGAAGGGAAGAATTTATGTGTGTATGTGTGAATTTTCGTTTCCAATTTTTGCTTCCATTGTTTTTATTTCCAGCCAGTATATTTTATTATGTGTGTTGTAATTTGATTATAAGCAAGGAAATGCACAAGGTAGTAACATATCTAGGTGTTGGATAGTTATATTTTTCAACAGTACGATAGGGAGTGAACATATGCGATAACTCTTTGCTTCCTCCAATCAAAGATCAATGCCCAACCAAATTATTTCTTCATTGCATGCTCGCATGTACACTACATTCTCCAACCCAGAGCAAGTAAATGCATTTTACTTTCATATTGCAATATAAGAACAAATGGGGAAAAGTAAAGGTCAAAGTAATTTTAATGTTATACACACACACACACACACATATATATTGATCTGGATTTTAAGAGCAGAACGAAATGAATACAGATTATTAACGAGTGCTTAACACAAAATAATAGAGATACAGTAAAATTGGTTTTCTATTCAATAACAAAATAAGCTGAAAACTGTAAAATGCAGCAGAATTGTTGGAATGGTGGCGGCTTATCTCTGAGAAGAGATGTGACGATTGTGCTCATTTGCAAAAAGATGGTTACAATGAGGCTCTGAAGGCCTTTTTACAATAAGCAAGAATACCAAAAACCCTAGACATCCAAAAAACCTAACCCTAGGAGATGAAGTGCCAAAAGTCATGTGGACCCCGTTTGGGTAAGTTAATACATCAACTTTCTAGGGTCGTAACTTTTGCATACGATCTTAGTTTTAGGTGTGTGATAGCCCATTGGAAAGGTATCATCGAGGAGATTCATTTTGGAGGCTCAATTATGCCTTCAAATATCATTAAGGAGATCGATCCCGAAAAACTTTCATTTAGGCCCTCAAAATGGCCCCAAAAGTTAAAACTGCTAAAAATAGTAAATTGCCAAAATTGTAAGAAAACTGTTTTGAGCTAGTTGGAAAAGGTGGGTGGCCATCGATATCCATCTAGATCAATCCTCCCTCCTTAGGAAGCAAAGGTATCCATTGCGTTGAGTTCCCCCATTAGATGAGGAAATTTCTGTTGAATTTGGCCCCAGGTGAGCCACTTGCCTTGGTGCAGGAGCTACCCTGCTTTGATGACTCGATAAAGTTGGATCCTTTGTTGTCGAGTGACCTTGATCTGTGTGTCCAAAATATGATCATTGGATTCCTGTTGTATGTAGTCGAGGTTGAGCTATGTTGGTGTCAGTTGTTATGCTACATTTGAGGTGTCCAGTAATGGTGGGAAATAAGGCCGAAGGAGGTCAACATTGAACACTAGGTTCAGGCCAAGGAAAGGAGGAATGTTGAGATCAAAAGCATTATCCCCCACAGCCTTGGTGATGGTGTATGACCCATAATGGAGTGGGTGAAGCTTCTGATGGGGTCCTATAAGGAGTTCTTTCTGCAAGTGCAACCAAACTTTGTCACCCACTTGAAACTTATGTGGCACCCGATGTTGATCATGGCACTGCTTGTACTTGTCATTGGACTTCTATAGGATATCCTGAACTTGTTGGCGGATGTGCTGGATCCTCTCAATGAACCATGTGGATTTGTCATCCTCAGTTGGAGCAAGAGAGGAGTCGATCGAGGTGACCGCAAGGGGAAGTGCAACATCTATGGGACCCAATGGTTGGAATCCCAACCCCACCTGAAAGGGGCTATGGGTGGTTGAGCTATGCAGGGCTCGGTTATAGCTATGCTGGACATAGGGAAGACTCTCATCCCATGTGCGAGGGTGCTTGGAATTATACATGCACAGGATATGTACAATCATTCGATTTATGACCTCGGTTTGGCCATCTGTCTGGGGGTGGAAGGTCGTGGATTTGGTGAGCTTGGTGTCCAACAGTGACCAGAGGCTCGACCATAATGTGCTGATAAATTGACTGTCCTGATCTGAGACAATGGTTTGTGGGATTCCAAAATGTACCCAGACTCGTTCAAAGAAGATCTTGGCAGTGGCTTCGGCTGTGATGCTCTTCTTGCAGGAAACCATAATCGCCATCTTATAAAAATGATCAACAACCACAAAAACACAGTCATTTCCCCGCTTGGTGGACAGGAGGCCTGACATGTAGTCCATTGAGATGGATTCCCATGGCCTGTCAGGATTAGGAGGAGGGGTGTACAAGCCTTGTTTATTAGTGGTCAGTTTGGCAATAGCACAAGCAGTGCACGACCTGATATACTTGCTAACCTCTTGTCGAAGTTTCGGCCAGTAGAAATTTTTATGTAGCATTGACACTATCTTTTCGACGTTGAAGTGTCCTGCCACCCGACTGTAGCGGGCTTCCTAGATAATCTTCTCTCGCTCACTTGATGGAACAAAGATATGGCCCAGACGACAAAACAACCCATCCTAAAGATGGAAATTATTGACAACTACCTTTGCACCCAACATTTGGTAGGTGGTGGAGAAGTCTAGGTCTGTCTCATAGAGTTGGGGACATCCAGAGGTCTCATGGCCGCAAGAGTCTAGCACTGTGGTGAGTGCCGCAACTGGTGGTCTGCTGAGGTAATTAGTGATGTAGTTGGTTCTTCATGTTTTATACTTGATGTTGAGGTGGAATTGCTGCAAGTATGTGGACCACTTTTGATGGTGGTCATTCTGCAATTTTCCTTGTGTCTGCATGAACTACAGTGGCTTATGATAAGTGTGGATGACTATCTCCTTCCCGAGAATGTAATGTCTCCACTGGTGGTAGGCTTGCACAATGGAGTACATTTATTTTTTGTAAGTAGGTTACTTACGGACAACATCTGATAGTGTCTCACTATGATAGGCCACAGGGTGGTTGTGCTGAGTGAGAACGACACCCACAACATAGTTTGAAGCATTTGTCTCAATCTCAAAGGGTTGTTGCAAGTCTAGTAGTGAAAGTAACGGGGCTGTGAACAAGCGCTGCTTCAAATCATCGAATTCTTGTTGTTGGGACTACCCCCACACAAATTTCTCCTTACCACCACCCCTGGTTATTTGGTTGAGGGTCCATGCAATATGGGAGAATCCCAACACGAACCTGTGGTAGAAATTGGCAAGGCCCAAGAAGCTGCAAAGTTCAGTGAGTGTGGTTGGGGCTGGCCAGTCACGAATGACTTGGATCTTGTCTGGATCCACATGTACGCCATGTTGATCATTGATGTAGCCCAGGTAATGGACCCTGTCCATGCCGAAGGAGCATTTTTCCAAGTTGGTGTATAGCTTGTGTTGTCGCAGGGTGTGCAGAACCTGTTGAATATGTTGCAAGTGTTCGGCCCAAGTCTTGTTGTAAATGAGAATGTCATCCAGATACACCACTACAAAGGTATTGGTGAATGGTCACAAGATATCCTCCATCATCCTCATGAAAGTGGCTGGAGCATTTGTCAAACCAAAGGGCATGACCAACCATTCAAAAAGGCCTTCCTTTGACTTGAAGGCGATCTTCCATACATCTGTCTATTCTATCGGGACTTGGTGGTAGCCATACTTCAGATCAATCTTACTGAAGTATTTGGTCCCCATGATTTGATCAAGGAGGTTTTCAATTCGAGGAATCGGGTATCGATTTTCGACTGTGATTTTATTCAGAGCTCGATAATCAATGCAGAGTCTCCATGTTCCATCTTTCTTCTGTACCAGCACTATTGGGCTCCCGCAAGGTGATGAGTTGGGACAGATGTGCCCCTTGTGGAGAAGTTCTTGGATCTGTTGCTTGATCTCCTCATTCTCTAACAAAGAGCGGCGATAGACTAGCCCATTGGGCAGCGGTGTGCTAGGGGTCAGATCGATGGGGTGCTTGACCTGGCATTGCAGCGGTACCCCTGTAGGTGAGGAGAAGATATTTGAGTATTCTTCCATGACCTTATCTACTTGTTTTTGTTGTGTGGAGAGGTTGGCCACAGAGACCCTGGATGTGGCTGTGATCTTTCGCTTATTTTGAGAGCGAATCATGAAGAAGACAAACTTCCTGGTTTGAGAGATGACCTTCCTGCATTGCTTAGCAGAGATCAAGGAAATAGCACTAGGTGGGACTGCCTCGGGTATCCTGTACAATTTATTGTTCAAAGTAATAATAACACTATGAGGCCTAGACTCATATACAACATGACGTTTCCATAAATAAGGTTGGCCCAAAAGAACATCACAAACTTTGAGAGGAGCAACATCACACAAAACCTCATCTTTGAAGGGTTTGATGTTGTACGACAGTCGACACTGTTGGTTGACGCTTAGATCGCTTCCTTGGCGGAGCCATCTAATGGTGTAGATTTGTGGGTGCGATGTTGTTGGCAGGGCTAGTCGCTTGACGACCTCTGCTGAGATGAGGTTATTTGGCTACCGCTATCAATGATCAAGTGCAGTGGGGTGCCTTTTACCCACATCTATGAATGGAAGAGGCACTCTCCTTCTTCTGGCTCGTCTGGTTCACCAGGATGGAGCTTGGTGGTAGAAACAGTGGCATTGGGTTCTGTGTCAATGATCTGTCTTCCCCTTTCTGGTTCTAGCTCAGAGTCAGAATCTACGTCTGATTCATAGGCTTTCACTTCGGCCACCAGCGACTGCTTTGAGCAACAATTAGTAGTGTTATGCCAAGGGCTCTTATGGAAGTCGCACCACTTCCTGGTATCTTTCTTTGTCTTTTCGGTGTCCTTCTTTGCTTGCGGCTTGGACTGGTTGTCCTGACACTGTCCATCTTTGCTCTGTCCTTTATTCTATGGGTTGGGGATGCCCTTTCCTGGATTTTGTTGTGAGGGGTTCCCAGGCCCAAATTGTCGCATCTTTTGTTTGAGCTTCTGCTCGATTTTGACAGCATATCAGTAGATCGCGCCCAAGGATGAGATGTATAGAAATTCCATTTCATTCTGGATGTATCTATGTAAAGCACCGTGATACTTGAGCAGCAAATTCCGATCTGAATCTTTGATACCTAGCTTGGTGTGCAAGGTATGGAAGATATTTGTGAAATCTAGCACTGCTTGGTCTCTTTCTTACCGTAGTGTAGTCCATTTGGTAAACAGGTCGTCATAACTTTCAACAGGGTAGTATTGTTCCTTAATAGCATCCTTGAAGGATTTCCAAGTGACCATGACTGAAAATAATGAGGGTTCCTCTGTTTCCTTTTGCTCACATAAAGTTTCCCACCAATCTTTGACATGGGGAACGACTTTGAGGAGCACAAAAATAATCTTTTCTCTATTCGAAAAGTTATGGACAGAAAAATACCCTTCTAGTAGATTCAACCACTTGTCTATAGCATCTGCATCTATCTAACCTTCAAATATAGGAATATCAAAGTTTATTTTTACCTTGAAGGGGGTGACGCCTCCGCTCGAAGAAGATGCATCGCCTATTGGTAGCCGCCGAAGGATTTGGGCAAAACTATCCATTATCTCATTCCTCTGTTGTGTGAGGGCTTCCTCAATAAACAATTTGAAAGGATCTCTTGTCCCGTCATCTTTCTTTTCTCCTGCCATGAGAGGTCTCTTGGGCGTGCGATAGCTTTTGTCCTCAAGAGAAACAAGCTCGAGACCCAACTCTTTGTACTCCGACCTCATTGGGGACATGCATTAAGATGACAAGGAGCAAACTGCTTTGATACCACTGATCCAGATTTTATGAGCAGGACGAAATGAATACACATTATTAACATGTGCTTAACAAAAAATAACAGAGATACAGTAAAACTGGTTTTCTATTCAATAACGAAATAAGCTGAAAACTATAAAATGCAGCAGAAACAAGCTTGCTGGAATGGTGGCGACTTATCTCTGAGAAGAGATGTGACGACTATGCTCATTCACAAGAAGATGGTTACAATGAGGCTCTGAAGGCCTTTTTACAATAATCAATAATGCCAAAAACCCTAGACATCCAAAAAACCTAACCCTAGGAGATGAAGCGCCAAAAGTCATGTGGGCCCCGTTTGGGTAAGTTAGTACATCAACTTCTCGGGGTCGTAACTTTTGCATACGATCTCCGTTTTAGGCGTGTGATAGCCCGTTGGAAAGGTATCATCAAGGAGATTCATTTTGGGGGCTCATTTATACCTCCGACAATCATTGAGGAGATCGATCCTGAAAAACCTTCATTTAGGCCCTAGAAGTTAAAACTGCTAAAAATAGTAAATTGCCAAAATTGTCAGAAAACTGTTTTGAGCCAGTTGGAAAAGGTGGGTGGCCACCGATACTCATCTGGATCATATATATATATATATATATATATATATATATATATATAATACAGAGATACATACATACATACATACATACATACATACATACATACATACATACATACATACATACATACATACATACATACATACATACATACATACATATATATATATATATATATATATATATATATATATAGATATTTGTGCGTGTGTGTATTTGAATTGGGGATATAATCTATAATGACATTTAAAAAAATAGGCTGCAAAAAATATGTTTATACCATTAGATTGACCATAATTGATAATAGGTATTAGAAAACAAAACCATATTTAAGAAGAAAAATATCCAATCAAAAACAATTTACCTGTTAATACTTTGGTGGTTATAATTCACAAATTCCTTCTCAATATTGGTACTATATTGGCCTACCTACTTAGCCCATGCAAAAGAAATGGAAGTACCCATGTAAGTCTATTAAGCCCCCTTATCAACCATATTAAGCCTAACCTCCAATGAAAAACCATTAGTGGATTAACCCTCCATAATGGTGGAGGCCTCCAAACCAGTGGCAATGAGATTTTTTTCCTCCTCCTCATCAACAGAACAATTCTTCCACAAATGTTGCACCATGTCCTCCAAACTAACCACAATTGCATTCCCAAATAGCTCCTAGTCCAAACATTAGGTAGGTACAACCTATGTATAATAATGAGGTAACATACCAAGCATATTATATATGGATCTTCAAGACATAAACCTCAGATCAAGAAAGGTGTTAAAAGACCCTCCTCTATCTACTAAACCTATAGAATACTAAATCTATGAGGAGGACACCCCCAACAAAAACCACCTATTCCTCAACAAACCACACTGTATCATGAAAGGATTGACACCCAAAAAACCTATAAAACTACAAAGAATGATATATTGGGGGAACTTAAGAGGTTATGTGACAAAATACCTCTCCTCCAAGCCATTAATGGTGTTCCTATATACACCAATTTCATCAAGGAGGAATTCCTTAACAAATCTAGAAGAAAGAAAAATGATTCCCTTGTAGTCAATGTGATAGGCTAACTAGTATACCTTATGCTTGGAAGGGTGTTTGTCCCTAAATAATTGGGTCCAATTCTCCTTAAAGTGGATGTCCATATCAACACAATTATAATCCAAAACACTTTGATAGATCTAGGGGTAGCCATCAAGGGACACTGTGCTCAAATTAAGCCTTCAAGGATTGTTGAGACATACACCTATTGCATTGCAACTGAAGATCAACTATGAAGCTTGAGGGATTATTAGAGGATTTGATGGTTTCTATTGATTCCTGGGAATAACTAACTAATTTCATATTCCATCAAACCAAATCTAAGTTGAATGGGTACCCTCACATCCTAGAAAGAACATGGTTGGCTATAGCAGATGCATACATCATCTATAAGGTAGGAAACATGATCATTACCAATGGTCAATCCCAAAAACAACTTGTCCTTTACGCCCATACCAATCCATTATTTTTACTATAAATTCCTATTTTAGTAGTAGAAGAAGAAGATATTCCTTAGACTTATGTTTATCATATCCCCACCATTGAAATAGCCTTAGCCAACAAAAAATTAGATGAAGACACCTTCATATCCATTTTTTTGTAAAACCTATACCCTGCTAATATACAGATTAATGGTATAGAATAGAAAAACAATTTTTTTATGGGAAGACTTAATCACTACTAAGACTAGCAATACAACAATCAAAATAGTGGAAATATTCCCATCAAAAAGTTTGAAAATCGACACTAGTTTGATTAATGAATAAGAGTATAAATTGCTAGATGTCCTCAAAAACCGCATTGCAACTTTTGCATGGGAATACAAAGACAATAATGGGATCCATACAAACATATGTACCATCATATCTACATCAAGTAATACTAAAAACCAATTAGGAAACCACAAAGAAGAATGAACCCTTCCCTAAAGGACATTGTCAAAGAAGAATCACAAAAACTTTTGGATGGGAGATTCATCTACCCTATTTATGATAGTGAATGGGTTTCACCCTTGGTCATTATACCTAAAAATAAAGGAAAATGGAGGGTGTGTGTGGACTACAGAGAGATCAACACAGATACTAAAAGGGCCATTTCCCTTTCCATTCATTGACCAAGTACAGGATGTCATAGTAGGAAAAAATACTTCATATTTTTAGATGGATTTAGTGGGTACAACTAGATTCAAATATGCCATGAGGACCAAGATAAAATGACCTTCACTTGTCCTTGGGAAAAAATTTCCTACAAGGTCCTTCCATTTGGCCTCTGGAATTCTCCTACAACCTTCCAAAGATATGTGCTAAGCATCTTTTCATATCTCTTCCATGATACTATATAAATCTACATGGACGAGTTCACACCCTATGGAAATTCCTTTCAGGAATCCTTGACTAATCTTGAAAAAGTAATAAAGAGGTGTGAAGAGATGAAAATCTCACTCAACCATGAAAAATGCAACATTATTATGAGTGAATGGGTTGTATTAGGTCATCATCTCTCCTCCAAAGGGATTGAAGTAGACCAAAGAAAGGTGAGCACCATCAAGAACCCACCTACCCCCTAAAAAAAGATGTAATAAGTTTCCTTGGGAATGTAGGC
>WSFP011398332.1:0-26936 GCA_009831015.1 Picea engelmannii
TAGTGGTTTTCTATATGGTTTCATATATCTTGTGTAGTGATTGTGTTCAGATATCTTTGGATCTATTGTGATATTTTGTATTCAGTTATTTGGTTCTTAACACAACATGAGGAGCTTGGTTGGTTGTGGTCTTTGGTTTCTTTAGCTTGGCCATAAGCACATAGTCATGAATCCTATCATTGGTTCATTGGCATGCAAACCAATTGTTGGGAACATTGATATAATAGACTAGTTTCTTACTAATCATATACCCCAACTATATGAAGATAAATTTTTTTAAATGATTAATTTATTTTCTTTGTGATAAACCCTCATTTTATGCTAAGGGTTAGAGAACCACTTTGCCATGGAAAATAAAGCCACATGTCAACACAAATATATGCTTAAGTCGAAATTGCATCAGAATGTCTAGAAATTTGACACCAACATGGGGAAGCGTAGTTGAGTACTCTTCTTGATCGATAAATTATTTATCAAGTTGGGAATACAATAAGCATGTTAAGAAAAAACGATGGACCACAAGCAACTAGGGCAACATAATGAGACTCTTCTATGAATGAAAATAAAAAAAGTCCTTTGGTTAGGCTATAAGTTCTATGGCATTGTCATCAGTGCGGCTCTAGTGCTTGCATCTAGAGCCTATTCATGGGAATCAAAGGTATGTGGTCGATACAATAACAAAGTATTGTGTTCTTTTTATATGAATTATAAGCAATGCCACATTCAAAAGCAACATCGATAGAAATGTTCTCAAATGATTTATCAATACCTTGTAGTAAATCATTGAAACAAATTTTAGATATTTCTTTAGGAAGAATCATCCTCTTTCTTTCCAATGAAAATGTTGTTGTTAATTGCTAAAATTAATTTTAGATCTGATATCCCATCCTCCTACTCTAAATGAACCATAAACAACTCTCTCAAAGGTTCAATAACATGTGACAAACCAATAAAAGCCCACGCATGCTACTTAAAATGGGAGAATGGAAAGTAATATACAATAAATACATGTGCTTCAAGTTCAATTACACCAACTATTTATTTCTCAATTTAGTAAATGAGAAATGAAACCAAACGAATAAATCTTTAGAAGGAAATATTTCAAATAAATAAGAATTTGGGGAGTTAGGAACTCTATGATCTCTTCCCACTTATCATCCATGTTCATATTATTTTGTTTGAAATTGTAGCACAAAATCTTCTCACTTTGAGCTAGATGATTTTTGAAACCAAGTTAAGAAAATGTCCATGCAATAAATTTGCTCTTAATTCCATTGTTTATGATTTTATACTAATTCTAAGAAAATGTCCATGTAATAAATTTGCTCTTAATTCCATTGTTTGTGATTTTATACTAATTCCATTTTATATGGCTCACTCTATAACATAAGATTTGATTAATATTAAGATTTGATTAATATTGAAGTAAATGTATTGAGAATTGATAAAACTATCGAGTATGTTGTACATGGAAATTGGCTATTTAAATTAATTAATCATTTCCTCATGGATACTTTACAAGTAGCGAGATTGATTCCCCAAATTGCAAATGGGTTAATATGATCTAGGTATACTCAATTCCTAGATTGCAAATGGGTTGATGTGATCTAGGATTATTATACTCGATTTATCATGAGGGTTAATGTGATCTATGATTATTGTACTCAAGGATTATTATACTCAATTTAGCATGAGATACTGCTATGTTTATGGCATATAGAAATTGATTTGACATTGTAGGGTGTTGATAGAAATAAGTTTATGTTAATTTTTAATATATTTTTAAGATGACTTAATATAATTATTTAAACTATTGTTTTGTTGTGCTTTAATTTTTTATTTTTTATTTTTAAATTTAATAAAAATAATTTAATTTTTAAATTTAATAAAAATAATTTAATTTTTAAATTTAATAAAAATAATTTAATTTTTTAATTTGTAGATTTGAAATTCGATTGTTATATTAGGAAAAAAAAGATATTTTTTGTTTCTTTAATAACAAAAATAATGATATTTAATATCAAGTAGTTTTAATTTAATTATTTAAATTATTGTTTTTTTCTATTTTTTTTTATTTTAAAATTTTATAAAAATAATTAATTTTTTTAGAAAAAAAAATAGATATTTATTATTTTTTTAATAATTAAAATAATGATATCTCATATAAAGTAGTTTTATGTGGTTTTGTATGACCATATTTTATATTAGATTTTCCAGTTTATACTTATAGATATCATTTTCAAATATTTTTCACACTATCAACCTTCTTAATCTCTTAAATTAACAAAAGTATGGTGATCTTGGAAAGATTCTCTTAATAATTTTCAATAGCAAGTAATGGCTTACCACCAATCTGGTCTCTTAGTGGACATTAATCATCATCATCATAATAAGTATTTATTTTTTCCTTCATAAATATATAAAAAAAAATATTAATTTTAATATATTTTTTATTAGACAACTTTATATGATTGGATAAAATACATATAAAATATCAACCTCATAACATATAAGAGAAAGAGAATCGCTTACCAATTGAGGTTTAAATTTCATTTATTGTGTTTTTTTTTTCTTTCAATTTCTCTTTTTTTATATATGAAACAATGAAAATACTCAATCCTAAATTTTCAATCTTATTGTTTTATTATAATTTAAATCTAAACTTTAATCCTTAATACATAACCATGAACCCATACACACTAAATGATCTTTACTCTTTTTCAGTCCTCAACCCTTAACCTCGGCCCTTCTCCTTAAGCTCTAACCCTTATATATAAGTCATTAACCCATAAATTAACTATAACACTTATCCTTTCCCCCTAAGTCTTAACCCATAGTCCTTAAAACATAACCTTGAACCTAAACCACACCATGAACCCTCAACTCATATGCCTAAACCACTAATCCCTACTTAAACTTTTAGCCTCATTATTTTCCCATAATTGCCCCAAAACCTTAATCCTTAACTCATAATCATAAATCCATATATCCTAAATGGTTTGTCAAGCCTTAACCCTTGATTATTAACTCTTAACCTTGAATATGATTTTATCATTTATAAAATACTTTGAGCATTTCAATGAAAATTTCCATCACAACATATCTTCAAATTTATTATCAATATAGTGAGAGTATATGATGTTGTGCAATAATTGCTTAATAATAATAATAATAATTCATTTTTAAGGTCACTATCAAGCCATACATCAAATTGGATACTCTAATCTCTTTCTAAATTTGAATTTGTGAATTTTTATAAGAAAATACATGTTCTTAATCATTAAGCCCATTCAAATTATATAATTGTGTCTAGAAAGAATATCCCCTAATATAAAGAAGATTGATAATTCCTCTCATATTTAACTTAGAGTTGAAAAATATATTTTTAACTTAATAATAAAATATTAAGTAAAATAAAAAAATACAATATTGACTCTTATCAAATAAATAATATATATATAATTTATTAAAGATTATTTGTAAAAATCATCAATATCAATAAAAAAAAATAGGTTAAAATTATAAGATTTATATGTGTTGTGATTTTTTGGGTTATTTCTATCAACCACCTACATCATTCTCAATATTTCTATATGTATATGTACATATACATATTCATGTGTAACAATAGTGTAAGATTTTAATTTAAATTCCACTCGGCCTTTGTCATGATATATTTATGAACAATTTTCTATTGATGTTGTTGCCTCTTTGATTTCATAGTGCATTTGTTCTTTCAAATGAATGCATTCATTAAAATTCATAACTATTGTGGTTAATTTAATCATTTCCGTCAAAAGATTATTGTGAGTACCATAGAATAAAAATAGAGGACATATAGGACATGGTCATGATGCTATATTTTAGGTTTAAATAAATAAAAAAATTACTAATGAATGGGAAATTATGGAGAAAGTTTAATGAGTTGATTTTTTTAAGAAAATTAAAAAAAGGCTTCTTAAAATATATTAATGGAGAAAGTTTAATGAGTTGATATTTTTAAAGAAAATTAAAAAAAAGTTTTTTAAAATATATTATTATACCTTGATAAGCTATTAAAATAAAGAAAGTTTCAAAATCTAGACATAAGATATAAGGTTTATATATTATTGTTTCAATTATAAAAATTAAGAAAGAATTAAATTTCAATTATTACTTGTATTTGTATTAATTATTACTTGTATTTGTATTGTTGAAAATATTTTAGAATAATTAGTTGTATTGATTCAATAATGTCATAATGTAGTGATTTAAAATAATACAATGCATTGATTTCACTAATGATACATTGATTTCACTAATGATATAATGATTTAAAATAATAAAATATTTGTATTGATTTTAACAATGATATAATACAACAATAGAGTGTATTGATTTCATCCATAATACAATGAAAGATGATTATGCATTTTAATTGAAGAAACAATACCAAGGAAATTGATCCCTTACAATGATTTCAACACTCAATAGTGCAAAGTGAAATGACTTTCACAATAACACAATGTAAACCAATTTCAAAATACTTATTATAAGTGGAAGTTCACTGGGTGTGATTCATCTATTAGTATTTGCATGTTAAAAATCATTATAACATTAAGATATATAAAATGTTAAAATATATAGAATGCATTGATATATACATTAAAATCAAAAGGATGCAATATAATGTAAATAGAAGTATGAGGAATATATGAGGTTGGAAAAAGAAACTATTATGGTAAAAGAAAAGTTGAAGAATACATATTGAGATTGGTTACTAAGTAATGTCTATCATTAAATATTGTTACTTTATTATTGTTCACTCTAATCCTCATGTAACTTTCTAAATGTCATTTTTTATAGTACTTTCTAAATTAAAAATGATATTTGGTAAGTTTCAAAGAATCAAATTCCTCTAAAACATATACATATACTTATGAACGATGATTTAAAGTTTTGAAGAGTACGTGATTGAAACCAACTCTACTCTACAAATCCCTCTATGTGCAAACTTCTCTTCATATTTTGTACTCTAAAAATAATTTACACCTTAAATGATTTGAAACACATAATGAATCTAGAATTAAAATGGATTTATGATCATCTTATCAATAAATTTAATAAGCATAATAAAAAATTATATATATATATATATATGATGGAAGGACAAGTCTAAACATTATAATTTTTTTTAATTTTTTAAACGCAATTATATATATATGGTGGAAGGACAAGTCCAAACATTATAATTTTTTAGACGCAATTATCACCGGCTACCTGTCTACGATGCCGGCTTTGCATCACAAGAACGTGATTATGACTCAGCGTTGTGTATAGAAAGAAAGAGATTTGCCAGCTCATTTTAGGCCCTTTTTATTTACTAAAATCTTTTGTTAATGTAAGAATAAGGCTCTGTTGCGGATCACTGGATCTAATTCACCTAATCTTTCTCGTTAAGTTGAAAGGTGTATATTTATTGACAATGAGTATAATTAATTACTTTTTAATTTAAAATTCTAATTTGATGGCTAACAATTGAAGATGCAGGCATATTCTTAGTCGTCCTCCCAAATCAATGTGATTTCCTCTTCATAACTTCTTTGTATTTTTTAAGGCATCCATTAACTGTTTACCTTTTAACATTTACCTAATCATATTAAAAAATTATTGTAGCACTATATGATTGCCACATTTAAATGATTAAACTTTAGATTTAGCACGCTGGCTGTGCTGGCTATAGACACTCATTTTCTGATTGTGCATTTCATTTTCTGACTGTACGTTTCATTTTCTGTCCACACCTTTCGACATTCATCAACCATAGTTTTGAGTAGCTATACTAGTTATAAGATATCTAAAGATGAACAATCAATCTTGTTGATGTATCCACCTCATCAATCTCATCCTCCATCGATGTTGGAGGATTGAGAAGCCACGTAGACTAAGTTATGTTTTGCACGCGGCGCCCAATAAAATTAATAATAATAATAATTAGGGCCAAATTCCAGACACCATAGATGACGGGCGTTCACGCGCGGTATTGAACGTGGAAGGAGAAGTTAGGCACATTTGTGTAGAGTATAGATATTTCGCCTTCACACATTACCATATAATTGTTTCACTTCGAAAATTGCCTTAACTTCCCAATTTTTTAAAATCGGTTCTTAAGAAATTTATTCATTTTTAATTAAAAAATTAATGTAAACAGAACTTCTTCATAGCTGATCCATCCTCCTGTAACAAACCCTTCCTACTCTAAGAGAAATTTACCTTTCCTACTCTCAGAGAAATTTACCTTAACGCGAGGCATTAGCCCTTATAAAATCGCCGGTGCTCTTGGTGCTCCTCATATTCTTTGTTATGTTGTATTCATGTATCCGTGAGCTGCATCAATGGCTATTCGCAGACTGCTCAGTCACGCCTTTCAAGAGCGACAATATCTCCGCATTGCGCAAACTGCCCTTCATGGCAACGGATCTGACCAACGTGCAGAGATCGTTGAGTTCCAGAGGTTCGATCCGTGGTTTCTGCATAGGCGGGGCGTTGTTATGCCCGCGCAGTCTCGTGCCCGTCCATGGCTGCTCCATGGCGACCGCTGGCGGGAGTTAAAGAATTTGAATAACGCTGCGACAGATCGCCTCCATCAGGACGTCGTCAGCCCGCATGAAGGGAAAAAATCTGCGGAGGAGCGGGGTAGGCTGCTTATGCTCGTGCAGATGGATTCTCTGATAAAAAGATTGCGCCAAATCCGCCATGCCTGCATTTCTCGCAAAGAATTATTACAGATATGTATGCACTCCACTGGCAAGGAGGATGCCATGGAAGTTGTGAAATCGCTTGAAGAAGCCGGGCAGATTCTCACAGTCGGCAATCGCGTCTACCTCCGGCCCGAGCAGGTACCGGATTCGATCTTTGAACCTCTAGGTCTCTGTTGTTTTAAGATTTCTTGATTTTGTTAGGGTTTCAAGATTTCTTGTTCTTGTTATTATTTTAATATTTGTTTTCTTTCCATTTTGCAGATAGCAAAGGTCATTGAGAGCGTCGTCGTCCCTCTGTTAGACGATCGCTGCAGGGAAGAGTTGCAAGAGATGGAAAAACAAAAGACCGAAATAGACTTGGAAGCATAGAAATTAGTTCGCAGAGAATTATGGCGCGGGTTTGGGTTTCTGAGCCTCCAGACGGCCGCTTTAATGCGGTTCACCTTCTGGGATCTCTCGTGGGATGTGATGGAACCTATATGTTTCTACATAACCTCCATTTATTTCTTAGCAGGCTATGCATTTTTCCTGAGGACATCCGCCGATCCCACATTCGAGGGCTTCTTCCAAGCTCGCTTCAAGACCAGGCAAAAGCGATTGATGAAGAACAGGAATTTTGACATCGAACGATTTAAAGAACTCCGTAGGATAATAGGACCGCCTTTGAGGCAGTCTGCATGTCGCGGTCTCTTAGATGAGATTTAGGCCGATACCATTCCATTCTTCCCTGTCATTACAGAGTTCAAATTTCCATGCCTGTGCGCAAGGAATGGGCATTGAACGGATAGCCGACTGCGCTTTTTTCCCCATTTTTTGTCATTTAAGTTTATGGGGTTTAATATTGGTCTAAGATTGTTCTATACATTTACTAACCGAATGCTTCCACAGTTTTCAGTGGAAAGTTGTTGTAGGCGACCCAAGAAATTCATTCTGACTCTCTAACATACCTGTGGCATAGGAAGCGATTCCATTTCTACTAATCTGAATATTATGCGGTATATCATTCACATCACGAATACGTTCAAGGCCAGATAGTCTTGTTCATCTATCTCCTAATCTTCTAATTTAATAGCCCTCCAGAGATAATACAACTATATGATTATTATTTAAGTATGTTTGTAATAATAATTACAATAACTTCCATTTATTTTCTATTTTTAAGGTAACGGCCAAGCCCCACACCAAAACTATTACTATAATAATGATACTATATAACATAACGGTTAATATTAAGTAGTTAGATGAATCAACTGTTTTAAAGTTTTATGTGAGTGTCGTATATGTGTATATTAGGTAGTTAATCTTTGGCTTTAATGTATTTCCCCATAATATAATTGTGATATTAGATAGAATTTATTTTTTTAATTTATTATAATTTTTTTATATTAAATTGAAAATGCTTTTAATTTTATTTTTGTTAAGAAGCATTTTCTATATGAGCATAATCACTTGTTAATATCTTATGTTTTTTTTATAGTGAATTTTATTAATGGCGGTTTATAGGGTGATTGAAAGTAAGGTATGATGTTTCACACTTAACCAGTTAAGGTGTGGGTTTTGTTTTCTAGGAAATTCGAGTTCAATAACCTTACAATGTGTTTAGTCAGGAGGAGACACCCAAAAAATCCGTGTGGCTCAGTGGGGTGCGATCCCCTCGTGATTTTGACGACTTAGATTCCCTTAGGTTGTAGTTTTTTAGCCAACAATTGAAATGTTGTCCCACAAGTAACAAACATTGCTAACAAACAAACAAAAAAAGTGAGGTATGATGTTACTCCACAAGGGTTCAAGTCTTTTCAATGTTGAGATAGGTGTGTCATACACCTGACAATGTTGTAGTGGAGGAGGGGGGAAATGTAGAGCTATAACAAGGAAAAAATGCAGAGCAGTGGCAAAGAATAAATGCATAGTAGTGGCAAGAAATAACTCTTGAGTAGTGGCAGGGAATAAATGGAAAGGAGCGGCAGAGAATAACTTGTTGGTGGTTTCCAGCATGTAGAAATGGAAAATCTTCAATGGTTTATGGTTATATTATGCCTATTTATTCAATGTTAGTGATAGAGGAAAACAATGCATGTAAGTTTTATCTTACTGTTATGTTACTTTGTTGAAATTCTCTAGAATTATGTTATTCTTGAACAGTGTTGTTGAGAGCACACAAACTCTGTATTGTAACCATTTAGTTGTTGAATAATACATTGAGTGTGCTTTAGAGTGTGAGGTTTTTCTCTGGAAAGGGTTTTCCCTAGGAAATCATGTTGTTAATTATTTATTGTTAATTTCATTTGTTTGCAAATATTCTATTTAAACATTTTTTACACCTTATTCTCTCGAGGATTAATGTAGGAAGTGTATTTTGTGCCCATGCTTCCTTTCATTTGGTATCAAAGCTTGGTCACCTCAAATCCAAGGTGTTAGGGAGAAGGTTTTTTTTTGTCTAATATTTGTTTGAGAGGGAGCTTGCATAGACGGAAATTTTGTTGCGGGGAAATGGAAAGCACATCTAGATTAGAAATGGAGAACTTTAATGACACTAAATTTTATTTTTGGAAGCTCAAGATGGAGGATCTTCTCATATATCTGTATCTAGGGGTTGTAGTATCTTGAACCAAACACATTAGTATGAAAGATTAAGAGTTGGTGGTGTTGGAGAGAAATAAAAGAAGTAGTATCAGGATTTGTTTGGCCAATTTGGTATTATTGAATGTTTATGAATAAAAAACCACAAAAAATCTCTAGAAGAAGTTGGGGGATTTGTATCCGACTAAATCCTTGATTAATAAACTTTTTCTACAAAAAAAAAATATTTTCTTTGAGAATGGGTGATGGTGATTATATACTTGAGCACTTGAATGCATTTAATACTATTGCGACCCAATAAATCTCCATCAGAGTGAAGATGAATGAGGAGGATTCATGTGTGGCCCTTTTGTGTTCTTTTCCAAATTCATGGAACAACCTGGTAATGGCCATTGGAAGCACTATAAAGAAATTGGTTCTTGATGAGGTTATGGTTTCTTTACTCTCATAGTAGGTGTAGTGGAAATATTCTAAATCCACCAATGAGGATTTGGCTATTTGTAGAAGATAAAAGGAGAAAGGAAAGAAGAGACAAAAGGGTAGATCCAAATTCCGTAGGAGACATAGTCTCCCAAAAATTCCAAGGAAAAATGTTGGGATTGCAGTAGGTCGAGCATTTGAGAAGGGACTGCAAGGAAGATAACAAGAGGAATAAGAAGGAAAATAATGTTTTTGTTGATGAGTCTAAAAAATCTTCTCAAGAGGATGGTGGAGATGCATTTGTTTTCCTCTTTGGCAACCTGTGCAAGCTAGAGTGCACAACTAACAGACTCTAGAGCTTCCTTCCATATGAATTCCTATCAACACTAGTTTTTAGTGTATGAGAAATATGAAGGTGGTATGGTATACCTTGGTGATGAATCTCCTCTTAGCATAGTTGGTTATGGTAGAATCCTCATTATGCTGTTTGATGGTAGAGGAAAGGAGATTAGTGGAGTTTTGAACTCTCTAGGTTTGGCCTGAAACCTAGTATTAGTAAGCACACTTAATGATGTATGTGTGTAGGTTGTTTTCTCTAACAAAGGGCGTAACATGGCATGAGCAGCTCTAGTACTCATTAATGGATTTGATGTAAGCATTTTGTTCCATCTTGGTGCATGCACTATTGAGTGTAATATTTCTTTGATTTCTATAGTGGAGAGATATATAGGATCTACAGTTTCACAATCAGAACCTCATAAACAAGATCTTGATTTAGAAAGAAATTTACTTGTAGAAAAGACAATGCCATGGTACCAAAGATTGGGCCATATATGTGAGAAGGGCTTGTAGACCTTGAAAAAAAACTTGTTGATGGATTGAAAGATTTTGATCTTGAATTTGACTTTTGCGGGCACCACATATATCGAAAACAAAACCATGTTCAGTTTAATTCTAGTTTTCACAAATGTTCTGGGATGTTGGACTTAATTCATTCTGATGTATTTGGTCTAGTTAAAGTTATTTCAATTTATAAGGCTTTGTATTATGTGTCATTCATTTGTGATTATTCGAGAAGGACATTGGTATATTTTCTTATAACCAAATATGAGGTTTTTAGTCGATTTAAGGAGCTTAAATTTCTCTCTTGGAAAATTAGACTAGTAGGAAGATTAAGGGGTTCAGCACTAATAATGTATATGAGTTTTTTTTTTTTTTTTTTAAGTAGAGTTTGATAATTTTTGTAAGGAGAATGGAACTGAAAGGCATAAGACAACTCCATATACCCCTAAATAGAATCGAGTTGCAAAATAGATTAATAAAGCATTGATGGAGAGAGCTATGAGTATGCTTAGTGGAGTCATCTTAGAGAAGAAATTCTAGGAAGAAGTGGTTGCTACTACATGTTACTTGATTAACAACTCTCCCACATAAGATTTTGTGGATAAGACCCCTATGGAGGTCCAGATGGGAAAGAATCCCTCACTTCAATTTCTTCATGGTTTTGGTTATAAGGCATATACTCATGTGCCTAAGAAGAAACAATCGACATTGGATAATAGGGCCATGAAATGTATCTTCATTGGCTATTAAATTTGTGTGAAAGGGTACAAGATTTGGGATCTTGTGGCTCAAAAATATTTTTATAGAAGGAATGTTATTTTCAGAGATGTAACGTACCCAACCATCCCAGGTCGGGCACGCTACCTCAAAAAATTTGTTCAAAAATTAAATTTGAATTATGATACCATTTAATTATTAAAGAAACATGATAACAACACATGCAAAAATAAAAATTCATGCTACAGTATAGAGAATGTCTAAACATTCCATGCATAGAAATAACCAACAAGCATGCATGTTATAACATGTGAAACTAAGAGACAATAATTCATACACAACGAAAATAAATATACAACAGAGAAACACATGACAGAGAGCACTTATCTTAATCAAAATGGTTCACTAACTGAATGTAGACCAACGAATTTCCACCCAACCGTAGAAACTATTGTTCCAAGTCTCAACAATAATGTCACCCTTGAGACAGGGCTATGAATCCACAAGGACGGTTCCACGATGTCACTCAGTTTCCCCAACCCAATCAACAATCAATCTCTCATAGGTTCCTCAACACACAATCATCCAAAGTACATCCGCTCTCTTCTCTCCATCATGCACAACCCAAGAGAATGGGCCCCCTTCTCTTCCACGTAGTCCCTCGGTATTTCCACCTCCTTCCAAGGCTCTAGTGCATTTGGTCGAGAATCTCCATGCTGGGACTCCTAGGACTCACAACTATGAATAAAATTTAGTACATGCCAATGCATCTCAGGCATGCAGGCATTAATTCATGGCTGAAACAAACCATTCACTGCTACATCCAACAAACAATGGATTCCTCAATAATTCTCCCCCGAGGTCCCATTCCAACAACAAGAATGAATGAGTGAAAAATTGAACAGAATGGAGAGTGTGAACAAACGAATAATGAATGAATGGAGCTGGTGAAGAAGAATAAGAAGAACCCCCCCAAACAACTCGCAAGATGGGTTTATGTATTTACTTGGAATCAAGAATTGCATGGCCTTCCCCCAAGAATCTCATGTAACCCCTTCTCTCAATTAAGAATTATAGGTAAATAAAATATGATAAAATGACTTAGCCCCTTAATCCCCCTCTCTCGTGGAATCATAGCCCCTTATAAATATTTTTTTTGTATGACTTGTAGCCAACGATGTATTTTATTATTAATAATGATCATAGCATTACATTTCCTAGGCACGTTGGCCTAATTAATTGTTTGGGCACTCTGACCTTTCATCAAATAAACAAAATACATTATTTCATATGGGGACTCAAAATCAGGGTATTACATTCCCCTCCCCCTTATTTTGGCACTGACCTTAGTGCATATACAAAACAAAAATCAAAATTTCAAAATTTATTCAAAATGTCGTGGGTACTTCGCCCGCATGGCATCTTCATGATCACAAGTAGTATCTTCAGGACCGTAACATTCCCACTAAAATTTTACCAACTCTATAACTTGATTTTGGAGCATTTTGACTTTTTTGTCCAATATGTGCACTCGTTGGACCTGAAAGTCTCCCTCTGGCTCTACTTGAATCAAATTCCAATCAATAACATGGTTAGGATCATGTATATACTTTTTCAACAAAGAGACATGAAATACATTATGTCCATTCATGGAAGTAGGCAATGCAAGCATGTATGCAACTGGCCCTATTCTGTCCAAAATCTCAAATTGACCACATAATCTGACTTCTAGCTTTGTACAACTACCCAACTTCAATGAGCTCTTTTTGGGATTCACTTTTAAAAGAACATGCTCCCCCACTTTAAATTCTCTAGTTGTCATGTTCTTATCTGCATAACTTTTTCTGTCTATCTTGAGCTGCCTTTAAATTCTTCTTAATTCTAACCATCTGGTCTTCCATGTCCTTGAGCAATTATGGCTCAAGTACTACTCTATCTACTGGGTTGTCCCAAATCACTGGAGTATTTCATTTTCTACCATACAAAGCCTCAAATGGGCTCATCTTCAATGAAGCTTTATACCCATTATTATAGGCGAACTCAACCAAATGCAAGTAGTCTGTTTAGATAGTTTATCCATCACACACATTCTCAACATGTCTTCAATCACTTGGTTGACTTTCTTTGTCTTCCCATCTGACTATGGATGGTATGTTGTGCTAAAATTCAGATTTGTACCAAATCCTTTAAATAATCCCCACTAGAAATTTGAAGTAAACATTGTATCCATGTATGAAACAATTTCCTTAGATATCCCATGCAACCTAGCAATTTCCCTCATGTAAATTTCTAAAATATTAGTTGTTGTATGAGTCATTTTCACAAGAAAAAAATGAACAACCTTGGTCAATTTATCCACAAGAAAGTATCATTATGGAATCATGTTGCCTTACTGTCCTAGGAAATTTAGTTATAAAATCAATGGTTACCACTTCCCATTTCTTCTCTGAATTGGCAATGGTTTAAGCAAACCCACTAGGTGTCTATGCTCATATTTTACTCAGAAATTTCATGCATCTGGTAATGTAATCAGTAACATCCTTCTTCATTCCTGGCCAAAATAATTGGCTTCTTGCTGCTACAATTGTTTTCTGGTAAGCAAGATGTCTAGCATATGGAACATTATGCATTTCTTTTAATACCAAATTCCTAAGTTCTCTAGAACTAGGAAAATAAAATCTATTCTTATGAAAAAGTAATCCATCTTCCTTAATCTCATACTCTTTAATTTTATGTTGTACATTTTCTTGCTATAAACTTTCTTTTACATGTAGCTAATACTTATCTATAACAACAACATCTAAAATTATCCTCTTTAAATATACATGATGCATACTAACATCTATAGCATGCATGATATGTACTCTTCTGTTGAGTGCATCGACAACTTTATTTTCTTTTCCCTTGATATGATTGATGTCAAAGTCATACTCACTTAAAAATTCTAGCCATATTGTTTTCCTAACATTCAAAGTTGGTTGTTCAAAAAGATATTTCAGACCACTATGGTATGCCCTTAATTCAAATATTTTTCCCATGAGATAATCCCTCCACATCTTCAATGCTTGAACTATTGCAGCAAGCTCCAAATCAGGTGTGGCATAATTCCTCTCATGTTCTTTGAGGTTTTTGGACTCATAACCAATGACATGAAAAATTTGTTTGAGGATAGAACTAGGTATGTCCTTGCATGCATCTATACATACCAAAAAATTCTCATTTGGGTCAGCAACCTTTAAAATAGGTGCACTAGTAAGTAATTCCTTTAACAAATTAAAATTCTCTTCACACTCAGTTGTCCATTCAAATTTTGTTCCATTCTTTTGTAAAGAAGTTATGGGATGAGAAATATTAGAGAACCCTGCTATAAACCTCCTGTAGTATCTGGATAATCCCATAAAAGATCTAATTTCTGAAACATTCCTAGGTGTTGGCCATCCTCTAATGGCTTCAATATTTTCTGGATCCACTGTTATACCTTGTTCTGAAATAATATGACCCAAATAATTGATTTTTTCTTAGTAAAAAGAACACTCACTAAGCTTGGCATAAAGCTGATGTTCCCTCATCAATTGTAACACCAACCTCAAGTGATGGTCATGCTCTTCCTCGGACTTAGAATAAATAAGTATGTCATCTAAGAACACAATGAAAAACTTATCCAGATAATTTATGAATATGTCATTCATTAGGCACATAAAGACATTCGATGCATTGGTCAGTCCAAATGGCACCACTACAAACTCATAATGTCCATACCTGGTTCTAAAGGTTGTCTTATTGATGTCTTACCTTATGGTATTTGTATCGCAATTCTATCTTTGAAAATATATTTTCTCCTCTTAATTGATCAAAGAGGTCACCAATTATGGGTAGAGAGTATTTTTTTTTCACAGTGGCTTTATTCAAATATCTAAAGTCTATACACAACCTCAATGTTCCATCCTTCTTTTTGACAAAGAGTATTGGTGCTCCCCAAGGTGAAACACTTGGACGTATGTATCCTTTCTTCAACAATTCTTCCAACTACATTTGTAATTCTTTCAATTAAGGTGAACTCATTTTGTAAGGTGTTTTTGATACTGGGGCAACTCTTGGTACTAAATCAATAGAGAAATATATCTTCCTCCTTGGTTAAAATCCTGGTATTTCTTGGAATACATCTTCAAACTCTTGCAATACTGGAAAATCTTCGAGCCTTGGCCCTTTTGTCTTTTATGGCTCTTCCACATGAGTTGCATACAATTAACATCCTTTCCTAAAACATTTATTCAGCTATAATATTGAAATCAACCTTATAGAAATGGGTCTTGGAATTCCTTTCATAGTGCTCTGTTTTCTTTCTTCATCAAGACATGTAAATGTCTTGTTATGACAATCTAGGACAACATGGTGTTGATCCAACCAATCTATTCTAATTAGGATGTCATAAGATCCTAATGGGATGATATTCATATCAACAACTGTATTTACTCCATTAATATTTATTGGACAACTTTTGATAGCCTCATTGATCCTTCTTTTGGTTATAATGGCTAACTGAACCAAACTTGACTTCCCTAGCTTCATTTTCTCCAAATGTAATATATCCACTATTTTAGGATCAATGTAACAATGAATTTCTCTTGAATTGATTAAAATAGAAATAGGATGATTAATTATCTTATCTTCCACTTCAATCATATTGGATTGGTACTCTGTTTGTCGATCTTCTAAGGCTACATATATCTTTTCCATGTCCTCCATTGTTGTAGCCTCTTGGATGTTGTGCATGGTCTTCATTTATCTCCTCTGTGAGGGAAATCCTTGTATAGGTGATTTTCCTTGCACCACCAACATTGGATTGGCGGTATTCCTCTTTTGCCAAAGGAATCCTCTTTCTTGGATTCATCCTTAGTAGACTGATCTTGTTGATTTTTATTAGGGTTGTTTCTTTTTTAAAGGAGGTTTGAACCCCTTCCTCCTCTGATCATATTTCTCCTTCTTATCCTTCCAATATTTCTGCATGGATTATATACCCTTTCCTTGCTCATACAGATACTTAGCCTTCCCGATAGTCTCAATCAATGTCCTGGGCTCATCATATCGAATATTCTCTTTATAAATGGATGGAAATCCACTTAAAAACCTTTGTATCTTCACTTTTTCATCTTTGATAAATCCTGCATACTTCAACAATCCCAAGAACCTCTTCTCATATTCTTTCATGGTCATGCTTCCCAACCTTAGCTCAAATAACTCTTGCATATTCTTTTCATAGAAATGCTCTGAAAGGTACTCCTTCTGAAAATGTTTCTTGAAATACTTCCAAGTGATCCTTCTCCCACTAATGTGCTCAATTTGCTTCATTTTATCCCACCACATAACAACTTTCCCATGTAAATGTTATGTGGCAATTCTTGCTTCTAGGTTTGAGGAGTAGTTATGCAATTGAAAATACCTCCTAAGTCTAAGAAGCCATGCTTCAACATCATCTTCCCTTTCTCTTTCACCATAAAATGATGGTGGCTTAAGCTTCCTCCACTCTCCTTGCAAACTATCCAATCCATTCCTTCTTCTTTGGTGCCTAACAGGAGACACTTTTGGACTGCTTAAGGAGACTTCATATATATATATATATATATATATATATATATATATATATAATTTCCTTGCTGAGTAAGGCGGTGAGTGATGTCTATGCTTTCTTCTGGTGCTCCTTGAATGAGCAACTCTTCTGTAGTTACCTCCTCTTTCGTGATATATTTCTTCTTCCTCCTGCCTTAAGTATGATCCATTCATTGCTTGCCTATGCAATTGATTTAGGATTTGCATTACTTGAGTATTTATAGAAATTGTGGTTGTCATTTCTTCTTTATTATACTAAATTATTATGCTTGTAGAAAAGAAACATTAATGGTCTTAGGTCTCAAGAACAACACTTGACTCCTTAAATGACTACGTGGACCACCCAAATACATAATGACTACATTTTATTTTTTGGTAGATATCCCCAAATGAGTGATTTGTTTCTAAACTTAGTCATTTGCATTATGAGTGGGCCTAATGGTTAAGAACATGTGTTTCCTTCTAAGAGTTCACAAGTTCCAATCCAGAGGCGGGTAGGGTATGTATACCTCTGTAGACATTAGCAACCAAATCGTTACAGGGAGGGGGTCCCTTTTCCCACAAACAAGGGGGTCTCATACACCAATTTGTTGTCTAGCTTAGTCATGACCTTAAAATTAGATTGTTGTTATTATCATTAATATATCCTTGTTTTTCTAGGTAATAGTGTCAACAAATCTTTGGTCATGTTTGTACCTAATAGGGTAAAATTGGGACTTCATGAAATATTTAAACACCTCCAACTTATTTATTAGTGGATTGCACTCCTGTATAATTCTCTTTGTAAATATTGCCTACCAAGTTTAAGCATGTCTCTCTAGCATTAGTAGATAAAATTGTATATTCTCATATTCACCTAGGTTATGCACACTGAAATAAACTTCTAACTTTGGTAACCAATAATTCAAGTGTGCAACATCGTCACCTTAATAGGGCCTAATGTCCACTTTAAACATAAGTTGGGAAGATATATTTATGGATCTCACTTAAATTCTCTATAACTCTTATTTGTTTTCAATATTTTTTGTTAGATTCAATGGTCTCATTAAAACTAATGCATTGTGGAACTCCTCAAAGGGTTTGAACTTGTTTTCTAAAACTACCATCAATATTGACATATTACTAGATATAACGGAGGCTCACTCTTCCAATTTTGCAAATTTCTTCTCATATTCATCTTTGGAATATTATTACACTCAACCACCATAGTTAAGGCATGACCCTACTTATTTCTCCTTCCTTACCTCGATATCTACATACTTGAACTATTCCACAAAAGCCCCAAATAAAATCTATTTGGTACCATTATGATATATAAACTACCTTGAATATTCTAATGGGCAAGTTCATTACAATATATCTTAAATGATACTACCAATACAATAAGATTATATTGTTTTGTGTAGTGATTATTTATAATTAAAATATAATATTAAAAACATACCCTCATTAAAAAATAACTAAAAACACAAGAAGAAAATTGTAGTGGTAAAATGTACTCACCTATAAGCCACTAAAGCTAAAAACTCTAACAACCCTATAAAAAAATAAGGCTAAAAACTCTAACAAGTCTAGAAAAAAAATAAGAATAGTGCCTTGCTCTTTTATTCTCATATTTATATTGCAAAATTTAAAGAAACAAAAACAGTTTTCCTTTGCTCTACTATGCTATCCCACCTCCACCTCCTTACTATGTTTTTATGGAATAATAAATCAATACAAGAGGAGTGAAACCCCTTTGTTATCTCGTCTACAACCTAAAATGAATGAGATTTTGAACTTACACATGTCATTCAAGAAAATAATAAAATAATAGTAAATAAATATTTGAATGTCAATCTTAAGTAAAAAACTAAAATGTATAAAAAGATATTATATATATTATCAAAAGTAAATTATATAATTAACTTATAGTATCAAAGGAAATTATGTAACGAAGATAATGGAGATCCATTATTTTAAACATGGAAGCTTTTAAATACAAGATTTTGGTTTCAAATTTTTTTTATCTTTTTTTATCATTAATTGATAAATCAAGTGTTAATATGGATATATATTGGTTTTTTCACATGTCTATGGTTGTTAGGGTTTTTCTATAAGATTCAGGTTTTCAATCTTTTAAAATATTCATAAAATTCTACATATGACTAGCTCCACATGTGTGAATAATGAAAACTAACCTAAATTCCACTTGGTATTATAAAGACATAAGCCAAATTTTATATATGATGAACCATTACCCCCATTAGTCCTAACTCATTACTCCTAACTCATGCATTTTTATTCTATAAATAATGAAAGCTGACCTACGATCTACTTGGGTATTATAAGCATAATCAGAATTCCACCATAATCCCAAATTTTATACATGATCCCAAATTTTATACATGGTGGAACATTGACCCCATTACTCATAGCTCATGCATTTTTACATTGTTGTATATTACTATATGATGCACATAAGATTTCGGAGCAGGGCTGACATTCCCGATTATAACACTGCATGGTGGTCTTCAACTGCTTGGAAAGATGAGGGATGAAGAGTGGTGACTGAATGCCATTCATTTTTCTATATGTACTATATGTCTAGGAACTGTAAATTGCTTTTGGATTTTTTTTTATGATAGTTCCGGTCTCAAGAGAAAGCAAATTTTTGTACAGACAGTTTGCAGAGCTTCTTCCACTCCGATGAGAATATATTTGTAAATAGTTTTATCCTTTATGCGTGTAGTTCGTTCAACGCTGGCCGATCTGCAGGTTTTACACAGTAGTTACTCTACTGAGGGAAGGAGTCAAATCACAAGTTTACAGCGTATCCAGTCTTTCGGCCCCATCGTCTAATTGCAATATCCCAACTTCCTCCGAAACTCTTTGAAGTATATTTATATAAGATGTTGTGGTAATCTTGTATACTCAATCTGAATGTTAATGTGCAGAGAATTAACTTCAAATTTCTCAAATTATTAATAATTATTATTTATTAATTTATATATATTTAGATTATTTTTTATAAAAATAAATGTGTATTTTAAAGAGATTTTTAATCTTTGTGAAAGTAATAAAACTCAATGAATGTATATTAATTTATATTCAATCTAGAAGCACACATTAATTTATATTGGAGTTGTCTAACTATTTTATGTTTTGGTTTTTTAAATAGGAATTTAGAAATTGCAATTTTTTCAACATTTTCTCACCTGATTTTGGATAAAAATAAACAGAAAAAATTTTAAAAAAAAAAAGAGGAAACCTAGAACTTTTGGACTAAAACATTTATATTTAGGAGCATACATATCCAAAATTAATTAATATTTAATATAGAATATAAGAAATATAGACTATGATGTAAAAATGATAAATATGATAAATATGATGAAAAATGAACAATGAGATGAAGTCAACTAAGATAGTATGTTCATTAATACAACAAAGTTTCTCTCTTTTATAGAAATTGAAAATGGTTATAAAATCTAACTAATTCTTATTAAAGAAAAAACGGTTGACTAATTATCTTAGTCATCATTCAACAATATTTATTAATACCTTAATGCCTATCTAACAATATCTATTAATACCTTAATTCCTAATGACTAGTTACATCTTTGACATTATTATATAAGTAAGATTTATAATCTAACACCCTCAAGCTTACACCACTGAAGGAAAAAAAAAAACCTTACTTAAAGAAAACAAACATTGATTGAATACAACTAAAAATAGAATCGAACATTCTTCAAAAGCTTAGTCTTTGAAAACAATGCTGGGACCAGTGAGACTCCTTCAAGATGTACTCCCTATTCCATTGAAAGATATAGCCTCTGAGCTCAAGTTTCTCATTGAAAGGTGTGATACTGAACTTAAATATCATGGAGCTCCCCTAACTATTGGACAATAACTCCCACATGCATGTGTGATAAACCTAATGAGGTATAGTTTCTCTTACCCAAAAGCTTCCTAGACTATTAAACAATTATCTTATCCTCAAATTGAGGGCCTTCTTAAAACATGAATTCTTCAACAAAGTGGTAGCATTCTATCTCTTCTTGTCTTTAGTTGATCTATTAGGATTGTTTCTTGAGTAGAATTTCTTTTCAGGTTGAGTATCACCATCTAGTGCAATGGTTCTCTTTTCTTTTCTTCAACTTTAGACGACAGATTTCGCTCAAGCCTTGCCATATACAGTTTGCTTGAGGAGATCTCTCTGGAAAAGAAATAGAAATAAGCTTCAATCTACATTTCCCTAGTTTCTTCTGGGACTTCTGAGCTCCCGTTCTTGGTACAGCATCCATCAACAGCACCCTTACTTTACCTTGGTCAAACTATGTGCCAAATTCTGGCCTTTCAGAGATCCAAATAGGGAAAATTGCAACTACCCACTCATGCACTTTCCTTCCTGAAATGACGGAGGCGGTTTCTATTGGTAGCAGCAGACAATGGTGGTCCTTCCATCTTCACTCGGCGTCTTTGTTCGCAGGCGGCACGACTCTTCTCTAGCTATTTACGACAGTTCCCTTTATCTATTATAACGGCTACTTATCTATTACAACGGCTATCTGCTTCAACTGTAAATCATGCGAAGCCTCGCAGAAAGCGTAAAAATTAACGGTCATTTGCCCAACCGGTCGTTACTGCAAGGCAGAGGCGACAATATGGAAAAGGTCCGTCTCTTAACAGGAAATGTAGCCACGTGGCAAGCCTATCATCACGATACCCAATATCTCAACGGCTACCTGCATAGGATGTCGGCTTTGCATAAGAAAAACGTGAATGTGAGTCAGCTTTACGTGTATAGAAAGAGATTTGCCAGCTAATTTTAAGTCCTTTGTATTTATTAAAATCTATGGGTAATAATGGGACAAGGGAATCTTTCCATCCAACAAATTTATAGAAATATATAATCCTACTTTTTTAAGATTTGAATTTGTGATTTTTTAGGAAGAAACACATGTTCTTAACCATTAGTTCACTCAGGTTGTTGTTAATGTAAAGACTAAGACTTGGTTTTACTGTCAACTCTGCGCGAAAAAGGGTTAGGCCAACATGGACCTAATCCGTTTCATTAAAAAAATCCACTTTGAATGTTGAACACATTTCACCACGTAGCATTGAATGTAGAAATAAAAGGCTTTCTCTAATTGTTTTAAGTTTTGGTATTTTTTTTGTTGGAATCCGACAATATAAATTTGCACGAAATTATAATTTTATGTTGTTTAAATTGCATTTTTGAATGTAATAATGGATTCAACATGTTGAAAAACCCCTAGAACATTCCCATTATACATAATCGACTACTCAATCCAACAATTTCTCATCATATTTTGAACAAAATTAAATAGAAAATATCTCAAAAAAATAACCAAAACCTAAAACATTTAGACTACTACCAAAGAAAAGATAAACACATATGTGAAAACTATATTTCACTTACACATTAGCATATAATTGTTTCACTTATAAAATTATCTTTACAATTTTTTTTAAATAGGTTCATATTAAATTTACTTATTTTCTTAATTATTTTAAATTTAGAAAATAAATGTGAAGAGAACGTGTGCACAACTGGTCCATCGCTGTATAAACCCCTTCCTTCTCTCGAAGAAATTTACCGGCATGCCTTAGGCCAAGGCTTAACACGAGGCATTGGCCCAAATAAGATCGTCGGTGCCTATATAAGACGGCATATTTAGTTGTAGATACAATAGGGAGAGTTGTAAGGCCTCTAAAGAATCTGTCGGAACAAATTGTAGAGGAGACTATAAACAATGTAGTATGGTATGTTACTCTCTAACATGTAGGGGTAATAACTAGAGGAGAATTTCTCACTTATAGGAGGCAGTTTCATAAATGAGATCAATGGTTCTCCAGGAACATATAGCTAGATGCTTCTCAATTTCCTTGGCTCATTTACATTTGATGATTATGATGCTTATATATGATGCTTGATATACATCAAGTACATTTTTTCATTGTTTCATATTGAGTGTTATGTTTCATGTATTTATCATGAAAGTAGTGATTATTGGTTGAGTTGGATAATGGATTGTGATGTTCCAAATTATTTTTTTTCCTGTTTTGTTTTACCTTGGTGAATCATTATCATCATTTAGATAAGTGTTCTCACTCTTGGGTTGAGTCATACTAATAGGATGCTTTGAGATCTGTAGCATGTCCATATCCCAATTCATACTTAGCACTCTCCATCCTTCCCAATTTCTATTGTCCCTCTCATGGGTTGGTTTTCATACATCACACAGAAAAGGTTTGTGCTTCATAGCCCATGAGAAGAGCCTCACCCTAAAAGAGTTATAAGCTTGAGGTGAAGAGAAAAATCAAAATTCAAAAGCCAAAAGACGAAATAAATCTTAACCAATTCCCCTCGCTATGAGGCCATTACCCCAAGTCCTATGTGTAAAAGCATCTCTTAAAAAAAATAATAAATGAAAAAAAGAACAAAGAACAAAGAACAAAGAAAAATGCAAGGGTTAGTAAGAAATATTGTTGAGGAAAAGGTAACTCAATGCATAATTGCTCCCTCATATTTCAAAGGCACTCATGTGGATGAATATCTCAAACAACCTCATCATGACTATGCAATTCAACTCATTAAGTTACTCGCCAAACCATACCATATATCACTACACATGCTCCTTGATTGGTTCTCGTGGGAACTACTTCTCTTCTTGGGTGTTGACACATGTACTAAGAGTTAATGATGCCTCTAACATACTTAAACTTGGAAAATTGTAAGAATTCTATGAGTTACTGTGAAGTTAGAAGATGATACTTAATGTTATCTACCTAATGGCATTTACATTTGACATGGCTCACTTTTTATGTTGCATTGGATTTGTGTTGTACATACATCAATATTTGTGATTTCTCTAGGATCCATGACACATGCCTCGGTATTTGTGACTTCCTTGGGTCCTATCAGCCTTACTTTGGACGTTGTACACTGCATGGACCATTAGGACATCTTGCATAGATTATTGTGCTTGCATGGGAGACTATGATAGGTTCGTTTCACACCCTGAGGATATTTTATCACATATTTTGAGGGAGGCTAGCTTCAGGAGCAATTATATTTTGAAAAAATTCCCAAAATTCTACTAGATCAATGCCATTAGATGCATAATGGCCACAAGATTTCCAAAATGTAATCATAATAGAAATTTGGAAAAAAATTGACGCAATTATGGTGATTTTAAAATATGTTGTGAGAATATTATCTATGAATGTTTTACCTCATGGGACACCTTTGGAGGAGGCCATTCCACAAGTTGAGGGGAACATTACACTTTGGGGAAATTTTCACACCTTGTTATGCACTTATTAAGTGGACCATCCACTTTTGGAGCCCACACACACCACACGTGGGATTTCTTCATGCATTTGAAGAGGAATTGGAACTCTAGGAGACTTTACTTGATTTGGGGAGCATCTTTGGGGTGTTTTGACTCATTCACTCATGTATCATGGATATTGTTTATGTATTTTGACCCTATCTCTAGGGTTTTTAAAGAGATAATAGTATTTTATATTTTATTAGGCTAAAATCTAGGAGAATATTATTTTTATATTGAGAGGGTTGCTAGATCTCTTCATATAAAAAGAAAAGAAATTATCATTCCTAACTCATTGCTAGAATTTGTGGAGAACATTGCTTGTCTACTATTATAACTATATTTTTTCTATGGATGGAGAACTAGAGCACGCTCTTTGAGGATTATATGTTGTGGATGCTTTACAATTTCGTGGATATTCTTGGATTAGGTTTTTTTGTGAATGAAATCAATTTATTGAGCAAGTAATGCCTCTTAATATTTGTGGATTTTGTTTATGAATGGTTGTAAAGTGTAGTTGTGCTTCTCTACTATTGGTGGTGCACTCTCTTACTATTTTCTTGAACAAGTCCATTCTTCAAACCCTTTGGAAGATTACTGGCAAAGTATCTTCCAAAGTATCTTCCTCTTCAATTATCTTGAAGCTTGTAAGGCACTAGAAGGGCTTGTTATGGATCATAGTGGAAAACCTTAGTTATCACCCTAGTTTCACTTACACTCCCTCAAGAGGAGCCTTAGTTGACCCGATATGCCCCAAAAAATTAGTAGGCACTATTCTTTTATCTTATCTAGTCAATCGTAAACTCAAAATTCCAAATCCTTTATTTTTGGTGTAGTGTAAATTTAGGGTTTTGCAGCTTACACTCAATTTTCAACAATAAAAACCCTAGAAGTCTTGAGTTTCTTGCATTTGTTAGCCTAAAATTTAATTTCATTAGAAAATCAGCCTAGATACTTTATATTGCAACATTCATAGGGCTAGATGAATTGGTATAATTGGCTATTACATGCTCTCTAATTTTCAAAATTCGCAAGTTACATAAACCCTAGATTTATTCATTGTTTTATCCCTAAAAATTCACTTGTTTGCAACCTATTTAAGTGGATGAAACTTGATGTTTCCATAACTCATTTACTATTGTAATTTATCTATATTTTGTGCAAGTTTTATGATATCCTTTAGTAATTTTCAGATCTAGATTATTTTGGCATAATTTTTCATTGGATAATCAATTAATAAACCCTCTAAAATAGTCCTAAAGTGAGAAAACCATAAATCTAAAATTTACCTTGAGTAACCACCTAATATAAAACTCATATATCATAATTTGTTGTTGGTCATTTGGGTAGTTACATAGGTTACCTTGGACTTGACTTGTCTTACCTTAGACATCCTAGGTGTTACTAGGGAAGCCTCCCTTGTGTTGGGCTTCTCCTTCACTAAACTGAGGGAAGTAGTTGTATAGGTGAAAATGGAAACACTTCCATGTTCCACTAATATTTATACCATGTGAAGGCTTTTCACTAAGGTGCAAGGTTGTGTGATAACATTTTGGCATAGATACCAGGGAGAATTGAGTCTTTCCCCTTGATTGTTCGAAGTCTATGCTTCAACCCTTTTGATGAGTATAAACCAAAGCCTAACCTAAGTTTACTCATTCGACGACTCCACTGGAGGAATGAAATCCTTGTTCCTTACATATTTTTAAAAACATTTTTCTTGTAGGATGAAGCAAGCATCATTGTGAAGGCATCAATTCACCTTGGTGACTCCACACATGTTTAGTATGAGGTATCATCATATTTTCAGATATTATACAAAATTTCATATATTTAAGTGAATGAATATGTTACCATGGAATTTTCATGAATTATATCCTACTATTGATCTTGACAAAATTCTTGGGTACCCAAATGAATATTCTACAAAGTGGTTAACGCACATTCCAATTTTTGATGGTGATGTTCCTTTTGCTACTCAAAATATCACATCATTCTTGTAATTTGTTTCAAAGCTCAATCTAGTACATGAGGATGTGTTGATAAAACTATTTGTTTTTAAATTCCTTGGAAGGAGATCCTTAGACTTGGATCAAGAATTGTTGTAGGCCAAAGAAAATATATTCTCTTGCACTTTTTATTTAGATTTTTCCTCAAGCATTGGGACCTCTATTATGATGAAGAAAAGTATAATAAATTCTTGAAGACATTACGGTAACCCTACATAAGGATGATGAGGTACCTCATGATCCTAAGAAGGATCAAGCCACATAAATCATATGGAAGAGGCATTTTCTCATGTTCCCGTGCTATAGAAAGAGCCACCTCAAGACTCCATTAAAGAACAAGAGAATGAAGAATAGGTTGATGAAGAAAGTCACCAAACACTTGAAGAACACATTGATAAAACACATCATGTTGAAGATCAAGCCCATGAAGAAGACCCTATTGGTGAGAGAACTCCTCCTCATAAAGATGAGGTTTTGGTAAGCCCTAGATCTTCTCAAAATTCTGAATTTGATGACCTTTATGGTTTTCAAAAGAATGATTTTGAAGAAAATCCCTAAAGTAATCATAGAATTGAGAATGCATTTGCTTCTCCATTTAATGAAGATAAGGGTAGCCAAGCATGTGTTGTTGTGGAATTAATAAAACCAACTTGGAGAAGTTGTATTGTTGGTGGGGG
>ML857530.1:0-21343 GCA_009831015.1 Picea engelmannii
GGGTTTCCCAAGATAAATGTTGTGTCTCTTGTGAATGTGTATTTCTCAGTGATCTTGTTCTTATGTTGCTCTTATCTATTGAAATGCAAAGAACTATAATAATGGTATAAAACATTAACAGTTTCATCTCATGTATAGGGCATTATTGAAGTTGTTTGTAAATCTGGACTTTCTCTTGAAAGAAGGTTTATAGATCAACTCACATGGTTATTGAGCAAATCAACTCTCTTTGTTGCAAAAAATATGAATCGATTTGCTATATTAAGGCCTAGTTTGTCATTGTTGCATCTTGAAAAGAGGGTTGTTCTAAATATCTTTCCAAAGTCTGCAATTTCTACACTAAATATCCTTAAAAAAGATTTGGAATTGATCTTTTATCTTTAAAAAAGAAGTGTGATGAATTTCCATGATTAACTTTAATTCTACTTGCAATTACTTAGCTTTGTGTTGTGTTAATTAATTGATCTTTACGGCTAATTCGAAATCAGATTTAAGTTGTAATCTTGAAGCATTAATCATAAGATCAACTCATATAATAACATATGTTATGACCCAAGAAGAGGAATATATGGGGTTAAATGTATATGATATGACCCCAAGAGGAACACATGGGGCTAAATGTACATGTAATGTGTAAATGAATATGCATTAGGGTCAACCTAATAGTAAAGGGGCCTCATGTGTAATGTGTGAATAGGTATATATAGAGAACATGTATTCATTATTTATGACATGTGAATTGTGATGTACGCATGTATTTGAATATTTGGAGGAGGTTCTCGTATTCTTTAAGAAGTTACTGTGTAACTCATCTCTCATCTATATTGGAGTTGTGCTCCATGCTCACATTATTGTATATGACATGTACTTTTGGTTTATTTTGATATGTTAAGCATTTGGATCATAACATTAAACATCCTTAAAACAAATTTGGAATTGATATTTTATCTTTAAATAAGAAGTGTGTTGAATTTCCTTGCTTAACTTTAATTCTACTTGCAATTACTTAGCTTTGTGTTGTGTTAATTAGTTGATCTTTAGGGCTAATTGGAAATATGATTTAAGTTGTAATCTTGAAATATTAATCACAAGATTAAATCATATAATAATATAACTAAACTCTCTTTAGCTCCCACTTGATACTATAACACATTGAGCTTAGTTGGCCTTAGGGAAGCCCTCCTTGATTAGGTTCATCCTTAGTCTAAAGTGAGAAAGGCAAAGCCACCGAGGTGACAATGGTGGCTTGTCAAGTTGTCTTTGGGGTCTCATCCTTGTGCTTAGGAATTTTACACCTAGTGAGACCTCAAGTGGTAACATTTTGGTGTTGTTTTTGGGGACAAAGTCCATTACCCCGAGTTTAGAATACCTTAGATTCACATATGATGATCATTGATTTAAATTACAATCAACATTTAAGCTCATCTGATGACTCCACCAGGTGAATCTTTTCCCAAGAGATATTCCACAAGGACATCCTCTCGACACATAGTTCACTTGATCCCAAAACTAGAGAATTATTATCACAAACAAATCAATAGACTCTAGAACTCAAACAACCTAGACACCCCTGTTGTAGAAGATATCAGGGGTTTGTTTGAAATCCCACCCAAGTCACAATGGATGATTGGATTGATGAGATTTATAGACCATTTTATGTCACCGACATCCAAGATATCCTCATGACATGCCTAAAAAAAGTTGCATATGTTCTAGGGAAATAACATTGTTTCCACCATTGATCATTGGAAGACATTTAAGACTATGACCATGAAACACGTGCACACCAGACATATGTTTTCATGAAATTGTTTTCCCTCTCCCTAGAAGATGATGCTTTAGATTGGTTCATGGCTTTACCTACAAATAACATTAGCATATTAACTCAAATGGGAAATTTATTTAAGGAAAAGTGGGGAGAAAAGAAGGAAAATATATACTTACTCGCCACTCTTAGTATTTCTAAGAGAAATGAGAACGAGACAATTGAGGAATTCAACAAGATATTTAACCAAATTTTCCAAAGACTCAACCAAAACATCAAACCCCTAGAGCCAACTATCCTCTTTTACTATCTTGATTCTTTTGAGGGAGAGTTAGACTTCCCCCTAAGATAGAAGGACCCCTAAACCCTTGGAGCTACATAGGAAGCAACAATTAAGATTGAGAAGAACATGAGTGAAACCAATAAGGAAAATCAACCAAGTTCATCTAGAGCTCATGCGATCCAACGTGAGCCTAAGAAGGTGGTAGTAAATACTGCTAACCCATCTCTTGGTCAATTGACAACCATAACTGAAGCCTTAAAGTGCATGGAAGCAAAATTTATGCAACATAAAAAAATGTTATAGAATAGTCTTGTCTAGTTGGAGAGGTAGACCCAACCAAGTAAGTATCCACCTAGGGGGAATGATGTATGGGATAGGCCAAGGCCTCCTCATAATCTAAATTTATATTGAGAACAAAGAGTTATAGTCCCTCTAAACAACAATAATGTAGAGGATCATGAGACATTACCTTGGTGCAACCCATGTGAGCAACTTCATGACCAAGACACTTGCGTTTATACGAGAGATGTTCCCTGACAAGCAAGAGAATCAAACAAAGAGGAGATAGGTGGGACTAATGCAAACGACTATGTAGGTGAATGGATAGACACCGTGAATAATGTCACAACATACAATGTTTCTAATGAGAAGATGAAGAAAATTAAGGGAAATAGTATTGATGCATTTGCTATTGATAGAGACCTCCCCCCCAAGCTTTCCCAAGAAGAGATAAAAATAAATATTTGAGAAAAGGGACATATCACATACCAAAAGAGAGGTAAGTCAACCTAACCTGAAACCAACCCTACACAACAACCTCAAAGTGTTTTCAAGGGTAATCAACCAATTGATGTCCTCATTGGGGGTTCAACAACAAGCCATGTTGAGAATGTGTATGCCAATATGAATATTTATCTAGTGCAATACTTGACGAAGGTTCACATGTATGTTCCCTTAGTTGAGATTATGAAGATCTTGAAATAAAAGTGTTGATCTAAAAGACTGTTTTACGATCTTAAGGTCAACCTCACGAGGATATGAATTCCCCTACATTTTTATAGAGGTGGTACTCCTCTTTCGCTGAAATGTTGGAAGATTCTTGGTATGGTTTTACAATGAATGAAAAGGGTGAATTCTAAAGAGAAAACCCTGAAATATCTTCCAAGAAATCTTATATATACAAATGCACAACTCTTATATTCATTTATGAAAATATACAAATATACATTAGATCATTTAAAGAAAGAAAAGATAAAGTGTGTTAGCATAGATTTTTGTCTACTAGGTTTTGGAGTCTCCTTTCAACAAACATTCCTTTCTTTCTTGTAAGATAAACTAAACTTGGAATCTAGTATGACTTTTGCAAGATGAAGAAATGAAAGGTCTTCAAATAACTTTAAATGATAACTCCATTACAACCAAAAACAATTTTGATAGACCATACATTTGAAATCACATTCTTTCAACTCAAGTATGAGAAATCACTAATGTAGTTCCCCAAATAGTTATTTGCAGGAGAAATTTATAAAAATATTTCAATATGATAAGTTCAATAATGTCAGAAACAAAAGAGATGAAGTAGCTTCAAAAGATTTCAATGACAATCTCATGAACTGAAATAAACCATATCTACTTTTTACAAGTAGATATTTCACTCCCGTGGACCTTAAATATTACAACATGACCGAAGATTTCAAAGAAAGAACTGCTTAGAACCAAATATTCCCATTCTTAATACATTCATGGAAGATTTGATGGAAAGAAACAAAAAAGAAGATGATGTAGAGAGACAAGATTTAGCAGGCCAGTCCAATGAATATTGAAAAGATAGAGCTTTTCTTCTTCCAGACTCTTCACGACTGTAGAAACTTTTGTCTGCCATCCCCTTGACAATGCCTTCTCTTGCCCTTTTAAAATATGCTCTCAATGTTCTTGAAGTAGTCAGGGTTTGTCTTTGTAGAAATTTCCACAATTCCTTTATGGAGTAAACCACTTTTAATTTTTAATTTATTGAATTCCCATTAATGACTTTTTTTCATTGAAATTTGTGCCTCCAAGTAGGGCCCACGTATTCATTTAATAAAGTTTATTTAATGAAATGTATTCTCAAATTTTCAAGTTGACTGATTTTAACAAAAGTGGACCGTGTTTTAATTTTTTAAGTAAGATATTTTCCCTTTCAGCCATGTAAAACATTCTAGATGCAATATTCATCATCTCAACTTTCCAACGAGTCTTTTTGAGTGTGATCTCAAGTTATAAGCTCAGGAAGTTGAGGTTCCAAGAAAATTTATCAGCAAGCCATGAAAACAAAGCTGACTGTTCTTTCAATTTATAGGAAAATTGTGACCAAATTCAGTCCTTGAGACCTATCCCATTGTTTTCTCCATTACATAATTTTTTCAACGAGGTATAATTTTCCCAAAATGGAAACCCTGATCTTGAGTTATGAACTTCTAAAGATCGTTCCTCAACAACTGTCCATCAATTTTGTGAGTTAATCATAGCCCTTCATCAAAATTTGCCTTTGTAAAAAAAATTCCAATCCCATGTGCATCGTGGTCAAGAGTTTACCATGAAAAGTTTATAATGAAATGTTTACCATAGTTCTCATGTGGAAAAAATGAGACTATAGACTTTGGTGTAGCTCTCGTGCCTTAGGAAAAAATCATGAATTAATAAAATTTTGATGACCCAATCAACGTCCAATCATAGCCCAATCATAACTTGGCCAACGCCCATGTCATTCACCATGTGTCACCCATGGGTAGGTCCACGTCACCGCCACATGTCATTTGAGGATATGTCCATGTCACCACCACATGTCCTAGTATGGTAGGTCCACGAAAAAGGGGGAAGAAACTTAGGATATGAAATAATATTAAAAAATTAATTGTAGGGTTTATAGAGTTACGTGAATGCAGAGGTAAAGGAGGTAGGTGAGGGGATATAAAATGGTAAAAATGACTAAGTATGAGGTGAAAAAGGGGAATGGAGAGTGCATTATGGAGTATGCAGGACTACGGACTTGTGGACCTAGAGACTCAAGAAAAAGTTGATGGATGGTATGTGGCTCCACATCCACATTTCAAGAAAATGAGAAAGTGTGAAAAAGGTGAAAAGTGCATTGTTGTGGACCTGTAGACCTAAAGACATGTGGAAAAAAGTAAATGGGGTAGTAAGTTGTCCCGCATCTGCATTTGAGAAAATGATTAAGTATGAAAAAGGTGAAAAGTGAAAAGTGCATCGTGGAGGACGCTGAAGTAAGAGATGTAATTTGTAGGTACCGGGATTGTGGACCTACGAGCATGCAGACCCGAGACTTGTTCCAACCCCACATTGTTACTCCCACATAACTCAAATTTGACTAAGTGTTGGAAGAGTAAAACGTGGTAAGTGTTGGGGAAGTATATAATAGAATTACGTGAAATATGGTACGTGAAAATAAGAAAATGGAAATGAAATATGAAATATGGAAAAGAAAAATGGAAAAATGTAAATGAATTACGAGAATGAGCTAGAAAATGGAAATGAAAAAAGAAATTGTGAAAATATGGAAAATGGAAATAGGAAAAGTAAAATGGCAAATGGAAAATGAAAATGGAAATGTAAAATGGTAAATGAGAAACGAAAATGAATAATGAAAATAAATAAGTGGTGGGTATTATGAAACTTAACTAAGTGGATAATGAAAATGAAAATAGGCAAGTATGGAAATGGGTTAAGTATGGAAATGGTTAAGTACGGGATGAAGAACTATGAAAATGTGTGGTTTCAAGAAAGTATGCGGTTCCAAGAAGATGGGAATGTAGTATTCCAGATATAAAACAATATGCAAAACATAAATATTTTAGCTAGAAATGGAAGAAAAATAATGATATAACCATAACAATACTAGAATAATACCAGAATAACACTAGAAAGAGCACTTTGATTACTGATAGTAATGTTCACTTGCCTCTTCTAGGGGGAAACCTCCAGCAGAGCAACGCTCTATTACAATAATATCCAAGACAAGATTTATCATACCCTCCACTCCTATTTATACTAAATCTATCTATCCAAAAGAACAATCTAGAGGAAGATCCTTCTAGAAGTGGAAGCTTTTATTAGGTCTTCTTACATTTGGCTTATTCTTCCTTATTGTTAGGCCTTATTAATATTGGCCTTTATTACATGGAATTATATTATTCTACCTACGTGAGGGGTTAGGGAGATTAGGTCCCTAACATGCCCTTCCCCTTGAAGAACAACCTTGTCCTCAAGGCTTTAGATGAGGGAATTGTTGTAGAATGGTGGTCGACGCCTAGGTGGCATCTTCTGGAGGTGTATCTTTCCATTGGAATAACACTTACTGGATGGTGCATTGACCGAGATGACACTCTCGCTAGGCCAAGACTGCTTGTGGCTGCAACCATATGGAACCTTCTTCATCCAACTCAAGGAGACTAGTTTGAGTTTGGCACTTAGTTTGAATCACCTTCTTTAAGCAGGAAACATGAAAAACAAGATGGAGCTTCGACTGACTTTTTAGAGATAACTGACAGGCCACCGATCCCACACACTTGAGCACTATATAAGGACCATAAATTTGGGTGCAAGTTTCTGACAGTGTTGAACTTTGAGTGAAGTCTGCTTATAATGTTGTAGTCAAAGAAATACCCGGTCCCATTCAACAAAATGGAGTTTGAAACGATCTTGATCCGCTTGTTGCTTCATGCAATTATGAGCCATGACCAAATTGTCTTCGAGGGCAAGAAGAAGAGCCTCATAGACTGTAAGATGTTTTTCAACCCCCTGAAACTTCGAGACCCTTGACATATAGGAGAGAATTGATGGGGGATTTTGGCCATAGAATGCTTCAAAAAGAGTCATGCGAGTAGCTGTATGGTAAGATGTGTTGTACCACCATTCAACTAGGGGTAACCATTGAGCCCACCGATTTTTCTTCTTAGATGAAAAACACCTACAATATGTTTCCAAACACTTATTGACAACTTCAATCTAGCCATTCGTCTGGGGGTGATAGGCACTACTAAGATGCAATTGGGTGCCCTGTATCTTGAACAATTCTTACCAAAAATTGCTGGTGAAAGTGGGGTCTTTGTCTGAGACAATAGAATTAGGCATGCCATGAAGCTTGAAGATATTATCCATGAATATTTGAGCCACTGTGGAGGCTATGAATGGGTGTTGAAGAGCACAAAAATAAGCATATTTGGAGAGATGATCTACAACCACGATGATGACTGAATTATTTCTCGATTTAGGTAAGCCTACAATGAAATCCATAGAAATATCTCGCCAAATAGCAGGGGGAATTGGAAGAGGTCAGAGTGTGCTTAGAGCTTTGATAGTTTCTCCCTTGTTGCGTTGATAGACCTCACATTAAACCAAAAAGGTGGAGACGTCCTGTTTCATACCCTTCCAGAAAAAAGAACGTTTGACCCATTCATAGGTTTTGGTAAACCCTGAATGCCTGGTTGTGGGTGAGGCATGAATATCAAAAAGTACTGTGGATTTAAGTTGGGATTTCTTGCATAAATACAAATGGCCTTTGTAGTGAAGTTCTTCATTGTGCCAAGAGTACCCTGGAGAAACTGAAGAATTGTGTTGTAATTGGTGGAGCATGCTAGAAATTTTGGGGTCTTGCAGCCATTCTTGACAAATAGCTTGGAGCCAATCTGGTACAATGAAGGAGAGGGAGAAAAGGGATCCGTCTTCTTCATATTTCCGGGAAAGGGTATCGACCACTACATTTTCATTGCCTTTCTTGTAAATGATCTCATAATCATAGCCAAATAGCTTTGTCACCCATTTTTTCTATGCCGGGGATGAAATTCATTGTTCCAAGAAATACTTGAGACTTTGATGATTATTTTAGATTTGGAATTGTTGACCCAATAAATAAGGACGCAAGAGATTCACAACATGAAGAATAACTAACATTTCATTTTCATAAATGGATTGGCTCAAATGTCACTCTGGAAACTTTTTTCTAGTGAAGGCCAAGGGCCTGCCATCTTGCATGAGGACGGATCCAATTCCTTTCCTAGAAGCATCACATTCCAATATGAATGTCTTTGTGAAGTTTGGGAGGGCTAAGACAAGGGTCAGGCACATAACATCTTTTAAGGCTTAGAAGGCATGATCTGCAATTGAAGTCCAAGTGAAAACATTATTTTTAAGGAGATAAGTGAGAGGATCTGCAATATTTCCATAATTCCGGACAAACTTCCTATAATAGCTCATTAAACCCAGAAAACGACGCAAGATAATAATATTTTTAGGGTGAGGCCAATCTTTCATAGATTCAATTTTCTTAGGATCCACTTGGACACCATCCTTGCCGACAATTTGACCCAGGTAGTCCACTTCGGAGGCACCAAAGGCACATTTATATTGTTTGATGAAAAGTTGGGGCTTAGAGAGTAGATGGAGAACTTGATTCACATGGGAGAGATGGGATGACCAAGTTTTACTATAGATGAGAATATCATCAAAGAAAACTAAGACAAAATGATGGAGAAAATGACGAAAGACATGATTCATAAGACTTTGGAAAGTGGAAGGAGCATTACACAATCCAAAGGGCATTACTAAGAATTCATAATGACCCTCATGAGTGTGAAATGAAGTCTTGGGAATGTATTATTCTTTCATACGGATCTGGTGGTATCCAGAACTTAGATTCAATTTGGTGAAGTATTGAGCACCACTCAATTCATCCAAGAGGTCATAAATGATAGGAATGGGGAATTTGTCTTTGATTGTGAGTTTATTGAGGGCACTAAAATCAGGACACATGCACCAATTACCTTCTTTCTTGAGTATCATGACCACAGGAGAAGAATAGGAGCTAGTACCAGGACGGATAACACCAAATTCTAGTAATTCATGAACACTTTTCTCAATTTCATTCTTCTGGGAAAAGGGATGACAATAAGGCTGAACATTGGGAGGAAGATTGATTAGGATGAGAGGGATGGAATGATCATGGACTCCATGGGAAGGGGGAATTTATTTGGGGGTGGTAAAAACAACTTGGTGGCGGGAGAGGATAGATTGGAGGTTAAGATGCATATAAAGTGTCTCAACATCATGAATGGAGTGGATTTGGGCTATAATTCCTGAATCACCTTTTTTGAGGAGATTTTCCATGTGATGGGAACTGATGATCTCAAGGGAGCCTGCTGTGATGCCTTGGAAATTATATTGTTGTCCCTCCTGTTAGAATTGCATAGTTAAGTGCTTAAAATCCATGAGAATGGGGCCTAGAGTGCATAACCATTCGACACCAAGAACAATGTCACAACCACCCATGTCTATAGAAAACATATGGGATTTCAGGTGATACTGAACAATTTGGAGTCATAGATTTTGACATCGTCCCCCACATTTCATGGAACCACCATTGGCAATCATAATTTGAAAATTATTGATGGCATGAATGTAACAATTGACTTCTTTGGAAATGCAACGATGAATAAAGTTATGGGTGCTACCACTGTCCACAAGGATGATGACTTTCCTATTTTTGATGTAACCAATTAATTTGAGATTCTAGGGAGCAAAGAATCCAGTGAGGGAATTAAGTGAAATCACCGAGTCAACATCTGGTGGATCAAAGGGTGGGGTGAGATTAGATGGAGGTGGTAGTTCCTCCATAGGAGGAACAAAAACATCTTCTTTAGAGAGATCCTCAGCCACAACCATAAAAAGATTTTGTTCCTTACACTTGTGTCCAGGAAAATATTTGTCATCACAATTATAACAAATACCCTTGAGTTGACATTCATCCATTTCAGCCTTGGTTAATTTATGGATCTTGAGGGGAGTTGCAGGAGGGGAAAAAATGTTGGGTTTAGGGCGAGGAGGAAAGGAGGGTTTGCGGGTCTAGGAGGATACAATCTATTGTGCTTCCTTGGATCATTGAGTAGCTTCCAACCAATTCTAGGGGTGTTCCATGAGAACATGGGCACAAATTTCATCTTTGAGGCCACTGATAAAGCATTCCCTAAAGAAAGCATCTGACATGCCCTCCATTTTGAAATCCAAGTGCTCAAATGCAGCAATAAAGTCTACCACTATCCCAAACTTCTCTAACTTGGTCAAACGACCTAAATGGTGGGTGTCAGAGTCAAAGAGGTCATAAAGTTCAGCCACAAATTGTGTCCAAGCAACATATCATTGGCATGAATTTTTTTTCCATTGCCACCATTGCCATCGTTCCAGATCCAGATGTAGGGCACCATAACGAAGCTTGGATAAATCATCAATAATGCCATGCAAAGAGAAATAATGTTCCATTTGGGTGACCCATCCTATAGGATCCAATCCATCAAATTTGTTCACCTCAATTCTGGGAGGGTGGAGGTCTCAAGAAAAGTGGGTAGTATGCAGACCTTGGTAATGGGAAGAGTCATGATCATCCTGATAATATGGTTGTTCAAAAGAGGAAGGGTTTTGGGAATGGCCCAGGAAGTGTTCTTTGAGGTCTTTGAGGTATTTGATGTGGGAACATTGTTCCTTGAGGATCTCAATAGATGAATTGATTGAGCTAAGGTTGGCATTGATAGTCATGATGTCTTCTTGGTTCTAGTGGATGTCAGCAATCAAGGCATTGAGTTCTTAGGATTGTGTGGTAGTCATTTGGATAAATGAGCAAGAAAATGGTATAGGGGAAACATAAGAGGTATGGAGGGGTGGGTGGGACCTTGGAGAAGAAGGGTGTCAAATGATAGGTACCACTGCAATTAGGGAGAAAAGGGGGATCCAAAGGGATAAGAGACAAATAAGGGTGCCAAAGAAGGGTTGGGTCCACAAAAAAAAATTGTGTTAAAATGATAGGTATCATTGAAATCGGGACGAAGAGAGGAACCCAATGGGATAGGTCCCAAATAAGTGTGACAGAGGGACCACTATACTTTTTTTTTACTCCTACGGATTTATACTCCTGCTTGAATAATACTACAGTGACAAAATGCCAAAATGCTTAACATGAAGAAATGTGTAGTAATTTCGCAACCAGAATGCAGAAGGCACAGTTGCATGGTAATAGATCTTATTTGTTCTGTTTTTTTTTGTTTTTTTCCCGTCCCAAGGGGTAGGATATTTAAGGTTTCTATAGACAAGGGTTTGTCCTATGCTATAGCTCTTTGATATACATGCAGGTTCCAACAATAGTAATTGATCCAATATCTCAGGGCACCAACTAAGGAGGCTAGACCGTGCCCTTAGCCGTACTACCCGACTACCCAGGTACTAGAGAGTATCTTCCCGAGTGTTGTTCTCGGTGGAACTATAGCAGTTAGGTGGCTGATCGATTTATCTATGGAGGGCTTCAGGAGATCTAGGATGATCTGTATATAGGTGTTTTCTAATGCACTACCACTCAAAGGGGTACCAACAAGGGTTACAAAGGTGGCCAACAGATGCGCCTTTAAGTACCACTTGTATTTCCTGCGCGTATAACTCCCTGACCGTGATTTTATGTGCATAACGATAGATCTTTGTAGCTTTAAGATGACGGAAGACATCTCTACCTTGAAAAAATTTAACCCACAATTTTCTGTCGAGGAAGGTTCTCTTATAACACTTGTAGTATTCCATATATAAAATCATATGCAGAACATAAATATTTTATCTAGAAATGGCAGAAAAACAATGATATAACCAGAACAATACCAAAATAATACCAGAATAACACCAAAAAGAGAAATTTGATTACTGATAGCAATGTTCACTTGCCTCTTTGAGGGGGCAACCTCCAGCAGAGTAGATTTCTATTACAATAATATCCAAGAAAATATTTCTCATACCCTCTACTCTTATTTATACTAAATCTATATATCCAAAAGAATAGTTTAGAGGAAGATCCTTCTAGAAGCGGAAGCTTCTATTAGGTATTCTTACATTTGACTTATTCTTCCTTATTGCTAGGCCTTATTAATATTGGATTTTATTACATGGAATTATATTATTCTACCTACGTGAGGGGTTAGGGAGGTTAGGTCCCTAATAGGGAATGGTTCCAAGAACTCCAAGAACATAAGTGCGGTTTTGAGACAATAATCGTGGTTCCAAGAAAAATTAGTTGTGATGCACATGGAAAAAGTGCTCATTGGGTTGTTAGACAAAAACCTGGATATCTTGAGCATACAAACTCATATTTTTAATTCGTAAAATTCGTGACGAAGATATGATTGAGGGATACTCTATGAACTAATAATATTTCAAAATTATTTCTTCTGATATCATTTTTTTTAATTCCAAGAGCGGGAAACCTAGGTGATCAAATGTTTTGATCAACATTTGACTCCAACTGTGGGTTAGTGACCCCCTGTGGGTTGCTGAGAATCCATAATTTTGGTTTGGTTGCCTTCTCCACTGGTCTATGGAGTCATCTTCAAACATTACCTCCATCTAACTACTTCTTTATTTTTCAAAACTTTGACTGAAAAAACAAACTATATACAAACCGGATCTACCTACCATATGCTATTTGAAAGAAAATCACACTTTTCAAGTGTAAGTAGACTTACAATTGAGCCATTCAAGTATCCAACTGATATGTGGAATGCACTCTATAATTCGAGAACATGTTAGGGATGTTATCAAGGAGTGAAAAGCATGCCCAAAGTGTGCTAGAGAAAAATTGAACTAGATGTGCTCAAAATATGATTGCATTGCTTGGCCAACAATGCTTTGGAACCATGATTCAATGAAATCGGTTCTTGGTTTCTTGAGAATGCTATTGTCCTTGGTTGGATGTGAAGTTTCAAATTTGAAATATATTCATCTTTCTCCTTATCACCGACTACATCCAATATTCTTGATTCATTAGTGATGTCCTGAAAGCATTCTTCCTTCATGGAATGGTAATCTTGTCTATCATTGTTCTAAAGATTAATTTATTCCACCAATTGTTCTTGTTGCCAATGCTCTTGTGAATTTTCATCATTTGTTTCAACATATTCCATACGAGTATGTTGGCTGAAATCTTTCTGTGCATTTGGTGGAGGTTCTTCAAATTGATTTTTGATCTTGCTACTCAAAAGCTGTTCATATGGAGTATATGAGAGGTTGAAATCTTGCTCTTGCAAATTGTAATTTTCATTTTAGTTTTCAACTGTATGACTCGAAGAAAAAAAATCATTCTTTGATTAGACTTTTCTTCCAAATCATTCACTTCATTGTCTTGTATCCATATGGGAGAGGGTGGGTGGGCATTAAAATTGAAAACATTTGGGATGAACTTTTCAACGAATGAAGTTTCCAACACATCCCAACTGGTAATGGTCCCATGAAGCAATGAATAGAACCATTCAAGAGAATTCCCACACAAATTTTGTAAAAATAATCGACATGTGACATTGTATTCATTGAGATTGTAAATGTCACATGTTCTTTTGAAACTAAAMAAGTGCCGCTCTRCATCCTCTGAAGTATTCCTAAAGAATGTGGAATTTTTTTCAATAGGAATATCAGGTATATGAAAATCTACTTCTGGCAGATTTAAAGGGATTCTATGTAGTTGTCTCCTTCTTTTGGTATCTCTTCCTTTTGTTGCGTCTTGAAAAACCATTGATGGACATGGTGGAGAAGGAAAATGAGCATTGGGACATGAAACCGATTTTTTGGTGGAGTTGCCATGAGGATTTTCTTGAGTTTCTTGAAACTTTCCAATAGAGTGGCTAGGGAATTTAAGAGTTGTTTTAATGGAATCGCCAGAGAGTTCATCCTCCTGAATATTTGATGGTTCTTGGTTATTTTTTAGGGAATTCAAATATCTCTGGACAATATTTTTATAAATCCCGTGCATCTAGAACAATAAACAATCTTCTGGAATCTTCTTTTTGAAACTTTAAAACATGGAGACTATAGTTCCTCAATTAGATTTGAAACAAAGTCTCATATACTTTGAAAATAAACCGGTCCCCAGTATGGTCGCCAAATTTTTTGATCTAAAAGACTGTTTTATGGTATTAAGGTCAACCTCATGAGGATATGAATCCCCCTGTGTTTTTATAGAGGTGGTACTCCTCTTTGGTTGAAATGTTGGAATATTTTTTATATGGTTCTACAACGAATGCAAAGGGTGAATGCTAAAGAGAAAACCATGAAAGATCTTCCAATAAATCTTATATATATAAATGTACAACCCTTATATACAATTATGAAAATATACATCAGATCATTTAAAGAAAGAAAAGATAAAGTGTGTTAACAAATATTTGTGTCTACTAGGTTTTGTAGTCTCCTTTCAACAAACATTCTTTCTTTCTTGTAAGATAAATTGAACTTGGAATCTGTTATGACTTTTGCAAGATGAATAAATGAAAGGTCTTCAAAGGATTTTAAATGATAACTTCAATACAACCAAAAACTATTTTGATAGGCCATACATTTGAAATCACATTCTTTCAACTCAAGTATGAGAAATCACTGATGTAGTTCCCCGAATAGTTCTTTGCAAGAGAAATTTATAAAAATATCCCAACATGATAAGTTCAATAATATCAGAAACAAGAGAGAGCTTAAGCAACCTCAAAAGATTTCAATGACAATCTCATGACTTGAAATAAACCATATCTATTTTTTACAACTAGTGAATTCACCCCTTTGGACCTTGAATGTTACAAGATGACTGAATATTTCAAAGAAAGAACTATTCAGACCAAATTCTTCTTGTTTTTAATACATTCATGGAAGATTTGATGGAACGAAACAAAAAAAAAAAGAAGATGTAGAGAGACAAGTTTTAGCAGGCCAATCCACTGAATCTTGGAAATATAGATCTTTTCTTCTTGCATACTCTTCACCACTATAGAAACTTCTGATCTCCATCCCCATGATAGTTCCTTCTATTTCCCTTTTAAAATCTGCTCTCAATGTTCTTGAAGTAGTTAGCGTTTTTCTTTCTAGAAATTTCCACAATTCCTTTTTAGAGTAAACCACTTTTAATTTTTACTTTATTGAATTCTCATTAATGACTTTATGTTACTGAAATTTGTGCCTCCAAGTAGGGCCCACTTATTCATTTAATAAAATTTATTCTCAAATTTTCAAGTTGACTGCTTTTAACAAAAGTGGACCGTGCTTTAATTTTCTGAGTAAGATATTTTTCCTTTCAGACACAAAAAACATTCTAGATGCAATCTTCATAATCTCAGGTTTCCAACGAGTCTTCCTGAATGTGATTCATAGTTCTGGATCTCAAGTTATAATCTCGAGAAGTTGAGGTTCCAAGTAAATCTATCAACAAGACATGGAAACAAAGTTGATTTTTCTTTCAATTTCTAGGAGAATTGTGGCCAAATTCAGCCCTTGAGACCCATCCATTGTATTCCTCATTGAATTACCTTTCCAACGGGGTATAGTTTTCCCAAAACGGAGACCCAAATCATGATTTATGAACTTCTAAAGATCGATGCTCAAGAACTGTCCATCAATTTTGTGAGTTAATCCTAGCCCTCCATCAAAATTCGCCCTTTTAAAACAAATTCCAATCCTGCATGCATTGTGGTCAAGAGTTTTTAAGTGTTTATAATGACAAGTTTACCATAGTCCTCATGCGGAACAGCACAGACTATAAAGACTTTGGTGTATCTCTCATGCCTTAGGAAAATTTCATGAATTAATAAAATTTTGATGGCCTAGTCAATGTCCAGTGATAGCCCAGTCATAACCAGGTCAGTTCCCGTGTAAGTTCACCATGTGTTATCCATGGGTAGGTCCATGTCACCACCACATATCATTTGAGAATATGTCCATGTCACTGCCACATGTCATTTGAGGATATGTCCATGTCACTACCACATGTCCTAGTATGGTAGGTCCATGAAAAGGGGGAAGAAAATATGCATTTCAAGAAAATAACCAAGTGTGAAAAAGGTGAAAATATGCATCCACATTTGAGAAAATGAATAAGTATGAAAATGTGAAAAGTGAAAAGTGCATTGTGGAGGACGCGGAAGTAAGAAGTGTAATTTATAGGTAGCTGGATTGCAGAGCTATGGGCATGCAGACCTGGGACTTGTTCCAACCCCGCATTGTTACTCCCACATAACTCAAATTTGGTTAAGTGTTGGAAGAGTAAAATGTGGTAAGTGTTGGGGGAGTATTTAATGGAATTACGTGAAATATGGTAGGTGAAAATAAGAAAATAGAAATGAAATATGAAATCTGGAAAAGAAAAATGGAAAAATGTAAATGAATTACTAGAATGAACTAGAAAATGGAAATGAACAGAGAAAATGTGAAAATATGGAAAATGGAAATAGGAAAAGTAAAATGGTAAATGTAAATGGAAATGTAAATGTAAAATGGTAAATGGAAATGAATAATGAAAATAAATAAGTGGCGCGTATTATGAAAATTAATTAAGTGGATAATGAAAATGAAAATAGGCTAAGTATGGAAATGGTTAAGTATGGAATGAAGAACTATGAAAATGTGTGGTTTCAAGAAAGTACGTGGTTCCAATAATATGAGCATGGTTCCAAGAATTACAAGAACATAAGTGTGGTTCCCAGAAAATAATCGTGGTTCCAAGAAAAATTAGTTGTGATGCACATGGAAAAGTGCTCCTTGGGCGGTTAGACAAAAACCTAGATATCTTGAGCATACAAACTCATATTTTTAAACCATAAAATGTGTGAAGACGCTAGGTCTAAGGGCTATTCTATGCACTGATAATCTTTCAAAATTTCCTTCTTCTGATATCAATTTTTTTTTATTCCAAGAGCCAGAAACCTAGGTGATCAAATTTATTTATCAACAAAAAGGAAAGATTCAAAAAATTCTTAGGATTTAATTGAATAGATGAATGTAACGTCCCCTCCGTACACAACACAAGTAAGCTAATATAATGGAGTAGATAATTTTTTTTTTGTAAAAATAGTTAAGATAAATCCAATTACAACAATGACATAAACATTGCAATCTAATATGCAAATATAGTAACAGGTAAATGGTCTATTTAAATTTAACATCCTGATATTCTCAAACAATAAGGTTAAGATAACATTATCAAGCATTTCAATAAGCTTAACAAGTGAAAATACTAACACCAAAACATCATCTACCTGCCCAATCCTACCCTGCAAGGTTAGGACCTTCAAGACACATAATCAATGCTCAAGTCCAGGATTCATCCAATCTATTTTGACCATTAAAGGTATGAGGATTGGCAGTCATTCCGAGGAATGAGAAGGTATATAATCCTATAACCCAACCTAGTTTAATTTAAAAAAAAAAAAAAATACCATAAGTAAACATTCTCACCAAGTAAACATGAAGAATAAGAAAAACAACGAACTTCAATACTTACCGAGTTTAATCTTAAATTCAACCTTCAAAGTAGATATATTTATATGAAGTAATCTGATTCATAAATTACATCAATAATAATTTAGGATGAAACCTCCATTAAGGGTTAATTATAACCCATAGAATGATGGTGTGTGTTTAGTATCTGTCATTCTCTACACCTCTTATTAATGTTATTTAAAAGATTACAGCAAGATTTAAGGAACAATATAACTTCTCATTAGATTAAAACGAATTCTCCCTAAAAACACTCACACTAACCTTAATTAAGGTCTCTTACTTGTGCATATTAAGTCACAAGTCGCTTAAGCATTCCAATGTTAATGAACTAAGTAATCTTCAATAATTTAATAATCAATTAGTAATGTCATTTTGTTTTTCCTTCCAGTAAAATATATATATATATATATATAAACTTAATTCCGTTTAATTTCATTCTTTTAATATAATTTAAAATTAAATATTGTTATAAGATATATATAAATTTAATATATATCATTTAAGAATGCGTAGACTAAGAGATTCACTCAATTACGAATGTGTGATCCGTATATAACCAATATCATGTTCTTGATGGTAGGGTAAGAGTTTATCTACTTGAGGTAGTAACTAAAATTCGAGACTTGATATTCGACAGAAGGTACCAAAGGTCGGAATAAATTATTGTAAGCATTAGCAAGGCAAATTATAATAGATTTTTTTTTTTTTAAAGTTACAGATCTAAAGCCAAACTCTATTCAATTATTTAGTAAGCATCTCTCATCCGAAAAGAAACCAGTAACGTTTACTTGTAAATGAGATAGGAGGTGAGGAGGTGATATTCACCACTAACCAATTTTATTTTTGTAGTGAACCCAAGACAAATTCCCAGAAATGAAGAAATCAATGAAAGTGGATGGCAAGATTTTTGATCATAGTGCATTACTGAAGGAAAAAAATCCTTCCAAACAGATGGAAACTTAAGAATGGTTAAATTGGGATGATATGTTGAGCATACTCCTTTTTTTTTTTTATTAAATATTACGTATCGTTTCAATTTAATTTGTTTAACAAACTTTTTCCTTAACTCTCATATCAACTACATAACAATTTAAATGAATATAAATTCACTACCATAATACATCAAAACATCCATTAACCCAGGCATAAGGTTTACACAATATAAAAATATAATTCCCTTAAAACCACGTTTCAGCCCTTAACTCACGCATCATTAACAATGTGTAACAATTCCAGAAATAATGATATCAACAAAAAATTATGATAAACAATGCATAATTACTTTCAACACTAAGGTGTAGGAGGATAATTCGATTTGAATATAATATCAATACAAATAATCAACAATTTATATAGTTTATTTAACAACTAAAAAATTGAAATATCTTATCCAAAAAAGTATAATCCAATGGATGTTCTTCAAGCTTTCACAAAGTGATTTCTTTCGCTCGCTAATTCCAAGACTTCACCAGTATCACCCAATCAACGCTAGAGGTATTCTTCTTCCCCTTTATCCCCCAAGCAACAAAGGGGCCACACACAAAAAACCAGGAATCAATAGCACAAAACTTGCCCTCGCAAGGAGAGGCTTCCACCTCCTTCACAAGTTTGCAATCACAACTTTCCACAAGTAAACTAGTCAATAAAATTTTGGCAGCGTAATAGTACTTCAAAAGTGAGATCCCCTCTCCTTTCATCTCCATTTCTTTTATAGGAAAAATTCTTAATGACACATGTCCTCTCATGTACAATAAACATTTTTTTAATAATTTAATTAATGATTATTCACCCACACCACTTGTCACACTATCCCAAAATTGCACATGTAAATTCTCTTTTTATTTTATTTAATTAGACATTTTCCCTCACACTCCCCAATTTGTTCCTATTTTCCCTCTTAGTTGTCTTTTAGTTCCCCAATCCCTCATTTATTTTATGCCCCTTAACTAAATTTCAGTTTGAGTTGTATTAGAAGTCTTCTTTTAGTTAGGATTAGTGGTAGATTGACTCAAGATGCTACTCTAAGTGAACCACCTATTCTCTCATGTTTTAATTTATTTTTATTTAAAAATATATGTTATTATTTTCATGCACACATGTGCATCTACCCAACCTTTAATTATTATTTCCCCCTTATCTAGAGTTTAGTATATCGCAATTCCCTTAACTTATTTAATATTTTAATTAGTCACTTATTTAGACTTAAACTCTTTGTTAGTTTTTCTTGTTGATATTTTAATAATTAAATGCACGCTCTTTCGAAAAATGTCTAAGTATTTTTATTTTACTTTCTAGGCCTTCTAGACTTTTGTTGACTCAATATTTGATTACGCGCCGTTCCCTTCAAGATGCACCTCCGTGCTCCAAGGGTGCCACTCGCCTTTGACTATTTTGGAAGTTTGTTAGACAATTGGAGTGAACACTCCATTGGTCGACCTTGTGAGAGACTAAGGTCTTTTCTAAGGAATAAGTATGACGCCATATTGCACACCCCTTATATTTCTTCATGAGCAACTGTCCCAATATACTCTTATGACATCGTGGACCTATCGAAACGAGGTAATCGTTAACCATGCGTTTAGGTCACGACGAGAGTGCTAGTAGGCTGTGACAGGGACACTGCCACACCTCTCCCTCATTCATCTTGTTTCTGTGTATGGCCCCTTTAATCCTTATGTGAGTCGGATTAACAAGCATCACTATGCTTGCATCCATTGACAAGGGAAATTTCAATAATCCATATACATAATATCCATACTGAAATCATTATATAAATCACATGTGTGTAAATCAAATACTCAAATCAATTAAAAGTCCACTCCGTGACTCAATTCAGAGTCCAAAGAAGTCTGTTGATGCCATCAACATCTTCAACCTGTCATGTATCCTACACACTCAGGGGAACTCATCAATAATACCTATCAATATATATACATCTAGAAAATAACATATGAATCTCAATAACCAACATAGCATAACTCATAATCAAAGTAGAAATCATAAGATATCATAACCAGATCACTTTCTCACAAGTGTCCTCAAAGAATAAGTCAGCATAAAATGTGATCAATGGAACTGGATGTTACATACACCCCCTCTTGTTTTAAACTTCATCTCCAAGTTTGTACAATCTAAAAATGAAAGCAATAAATGTATCTGACGCAAATCTATATATCCAATCTATCAAACAAATAAGGAAACTATTGACACATCTCATATGTGTCCTCCCATGTAGCAAAATGTGGGCTATAACTGTCCCACTGGACCTTAACCTGGTCAACTATTCGATGTCATACCTGTTGAGTGCAATGGTCTAGTATGCAGATTTGCTTCACTATGAGAGGACCCTCATCCAAGAACTGCAAAGAACTCAAGTCAATAACATGTTACAGATATGAAATATAATATTGCAAAGAAGATACATGAAATGCGTTGTGCATACACCTCAAAGAATCAGGCAAGGCTAGTATATAAGCCACGGGTCCTTACCTTTTTGCAACTTTGAAAGGTCACACAAACTTAGGAGAGAGTTTAGCACCCTTTCCAAACTTAATTTAATTCTTGTGCCGTTTCACCTGCAAGAAAACCTTGTCGCCAACTTCATAACTACGGTCAACACGATGCGCATCAACATAACTCTTTTGCCAATCATGTGCCTCTTTATTCTTTGTCTTATCGTTCACTTCTGTTCTTCCATTTCTTGGATCACTTATGGTCCCACTAGGACCCTGTCCTCTAGTCGATCCCAACTCAAAGGTGTCCAACATGGTCGACCATAAAGAAACTCAAAAGGTGCCATATTAATCGTACTCTAATAATTGTTGTTGTATGCAAAATCTACCAATGGAAACAATTCTTCCCAACGTTTTTGTTGATCCATCACATACATCCAAAGCATATCCTCTAAAATTTGATTCATTCTTTGTGTTTTTCCATTTGTTTCGTGGTGATATGTTGTACTA